>CM040238.1:165322103-165358257 GCA_022545495.1 Chrysanthemum lavandulifolium | reverse complement strand
TGTTGCCGTGTTGTCGAAAAGATGGAGATTGTCAACGTCACAGAAGAACACAATTCTAAGAGTTACTTTGACAAAAGCATGATTCTACAGTGAGATATAATCTAAAGACCAAGAACAATCCATTTTAAAGATAAAGTCAGTAAAGATATATTCATAAAGGAACTTGAAGTCAAGCAAGTAGAATTCAAGTTAGGGAGGATTGTTGATATGAAAAGTCAAGATATCAAAGCATCAAGATATGAAAGTACCGTAAGTCGCAGTAATCGGAAGAAGTCAAATAGTCAAAGTATCGCTAAAGACAAAGTCAAAGTATCGCATGAAGAAGTCAAAGTACCGCTAGAATAAACAAACTGCTTTATCCGCTTATGGAATGTATTGTATTCCATGTTTAGATTACTTGTCGTACAAGGTTATCAATTGTAAACCGACTAGGATATCCTTGAGCCTATAAAAGGACTCCTAGATTGGCATTAGAGGTAACGATTTCGAGAAAAAGAGTTTTGAGTTTACAAATTAAGAGTTTAGAGAAAAGTTCGAATATCTTAGAGTTGATTAGAGTATCCGCATAACAAGCGATTTAGAGTTTGTTAATAAAGTTTTCTTCTTAGCTTTGTTAAGTAAATTCCGCTGCACTTGATAAAGATTGCTCGCTGTTTCTTTGTTAATAACTTAGGATTTATCCGAGGTTATTAAACCTTAACAAGCTAGTTTAGTTTGATTAAAGTATATCGATCCAACACGCTCCTCTTTGCCCATGGGTTTTTTGGTTATGGGTCATGGGTCATGGGTTATGGGTTGGTCCACGGGTATTTCCTTAGATACAATGTATCTAATAGATGCAATGCATCTAGTCAAATGGGTCAATACCATGGGTTATGAATATGCTCCACGGGTTGAGGTTTTTACCCATTATAATACATACTAGTTATGTATATATTTGCCCAATATGTAAACACTAGTTGTTGTACATATGTATTATTAAATCATAAAATCACTTATACTTCTTTTAGTGTTTTATGTGAAAACGTAAGTGTGTTAGAAAACTATTGGCTCAAACTATTTACATATTTTATTTGTTTCGTTAAATGATTTTACGCTTGTTATCAACAAAACATTGAAGATCGTAAAATATAAACGGCTTATTTGTATTAACAATCTCTCCTTTTGTTGATGACAAAACATAAAATTATTTTAAGGAAAACTAAAATTGTAAAAGTTCGAATTAGAGTTTTACTCTTTTCTCCCTTTGTCGAAACAAAAGATCGTCGAAAATAAACTAACACAATGTTTTTAAGTAAAACATGTAAAACAAAAATATAGAGAGCAAGTTGGGAAGAGTTCTCGCCTTAACTCCCCTGACGAGTCCATCCCTTTGTGAGGGCCAAGTAAATAAAACTATTAAGCTAATGCATTGCAACTATGTTTGCAAGTGGTTTCGCTTTAGTGACGATAATGCTCCCCTCAAGATTGCAACTTTGCAATGGGATGTAACGAAATGTAATCCATATGAGGATTATATTGCAAATGGTTTTGCAATGTATAGTTTGACACAAAGCTCCCCTAGCTTAGGGTGTCAAAGTCTTCATGTATTTTGAAAACTACAAAACAAATGTTAGAAAACAAGTATATAGTGCATAATTTCTGCAAATAAGACTCAAGTTAGTAGAAAATTGGTCTTCGTTGCACGATCCCACATTTCCTCCTTGAGGATCCGCTCTAGGCAAATTCCGTGGATCCGTCTCGTCTGATGATGATTTCAAAGAATGGTGATGTACCAAGTAATGTTAACATCAAAGAAAGATATGTATTCAAGCAACAAACATATGCTCAAAGCAATATGGCAAATAAGCTATCATTCAATAAAACATAAGAGATAATCAACAAATCTCTAAAACTAAGAGAATGATTTAGCCATGTAATACATATTCTTCTAATACTAATGAGTGAGCTAAACTTAAGAAGCAACCACGTGCTTAAGGATGATCAAACATGAAATGGGATTCCTAAACGCTCTAAGTTAAGTTTGAGACTAGGACACCGTTTTAATCCTTAGGCTCATGGTTGTTTAGGTTTGTTGACTTCATCGAAACGTTCGAGGAGGTGATAAAACATGAAACATTGCTCTTCACGTAGTTCATGTATCAACCTTTCAACATGTTGACAATGATAGCAATCCTTGTCATGGTTTTGAAAAATAGTGGTAAAGGTTGAGCCTTGAAGTGGAGGTTCAAGTGAAGTGGGTTGAGATCCTCAAATGGAGGAGGATTGGTGGAGGCACATTAAGTGGTGGCTCAACAAGGGTTGATGATGGAGGTAGGGAAGTGTCAACTCCATGTGGTCGGGTGGTTGACTTTGATGTCTCCTCATAATCCAAAATGGACCATTGTAGGGAAATGGAGAAATGGACATCGGCAAGTGTTGATTCAACACCTTGGTTTTGTTGTACAATCTTCTCTAGTGAAGAGTGTGTCGGTAATGGTGGAGGATGAGATGGCCTAGGGGTAAATCCTCTAAGTTGTAGGAATGTGGAGATGATTGTGAGGTGTTAAATGATATGGCTCTAGGCACCATTGATGCCGGGTTGGGTTGAAAAGGGTGTGTTTGGTTTAGTAGGAATTGTAGAGTTTGGTAATGATATCTTTGTGGGAACAATCCTCTCGGGGATTGATTTGATTGGTTGAGTTGGGAAATCCTAGCATTTGTGGATTTGACCGAGATGATTCGTTGAGGAAATTTCTGTACAACACGAGCAAGTTTCGGTGGTTCTTGGGTGGATGAGTTAGCACTAGGAGCTTTCCTCATGATGAAATGACTAAAGAAGATGTTTCTAATTGTCGATAATTATGTTGTGTTTGATGATTAAGGAATTCTAGCAAGATGACTTATAAGGAGGAATTTGGCAAGTGCATTCAAGACTTAAACCATTAATATTCTTTGAAATGTGATGATTAGCATGCACAAGAGTCAACTTCAGAGTTGTACCGATCTAGGAACTTAATTAAGATGAGATGGAGTGTTCAAGTTGGCAAGAAGAGCTTGAAATGATTGTTTTAGCTAGCGTTAACATGAATCATTATACGGATCCCACTGCCCTCCAATGAGGATCCGCTCTAGGCTAATCCTAGGATCTGCTTTCTCAAGATTCAAGAAAACATAACAATGATGTTTGTAAGGTCTAATACCTATTCCTTCTTGAGTGTTTCAATCCATCTAAATGTCTTAAATGGAAGGGTACTTGAATAATCAAGGGCAATGAGTGATGTAGTTAATGATTGCCTTTTATGGAAGGAAAATGAGACTTTATGATCACCAATAGGTGTTCAAGGATGACACTAGGAATTTTAATGGTGTCAATTCATAATAAATGATTCTAGAGATTAGATGTAAGCTTAAGATGGAGCTTGAAAAATCCTCAAAAAATAAAAGAATTGAAAAACTAGTTTTTGACCCATTTTGAGATAAGGATGACTAAAAACAATTTCCTAAAATTGATAATATCCACTTAAGTGTTTTGAAATGTGAAAAACAATGTGTGAGTATTGAAGCGGAAATATGGTGAGTTTTGATGAGTTGATAAACCAAAAGCACTTTGAAATAGATCCAAGGTAAGCTATGGGTGAGTGAAGCTTTCAAATGCTTGAGGAGACTTAGTTGGTTCTAAGGTCTTATGTTTGGCTAGTGTGAAGTGATCTAGTGAGTCGCTTTGATGTATGGAATCAGATCGCTTCATCGTTGTCACGGATCCCACGGTTCCTCTGGAGAGGATCCGCTCTAGGCTAATACTAGGGATCCGGACAACCGCAGATCGTAACCATCATAGAAGCAACTGCAGATTTTGCACCAAAAAATATACACGAATAACCATTAAAGTTAACAGCAATATAAACATGTTATCACATAAAGCATATCATAGATAATGGTAGTAATGGTAATATCCAAGATAACACAAACAAGCGTGCTAAAACATAATCATTCATACACAAATCAAATGTCTAAAAACAAGCATAATCCTATAGTCTCTTTCATCAATCCTTTATTTTCCTCTTTCTCGACTTCATGACATGGTGAGCTAGGTTTTGAATCATACCCCTTAATTGTTTGAATTCGCAGCCTCGCTTTGGAAGAGTTGGAAGTTGTTGATAGTAGTCAAAGGGTCCAATTCGAGGTTAGCTTCGGGTTGACATTTACTTCTTCTTCTTCTCCATCCGAGGAGTCCGAGAGAGCTTTAGGTTTTCTTCCATTAACCATGAACCGCTTAGGGGTTGTTTGGTAAGAGGTACCATAACGTGATAGGAAAGGAAATGATCATCGTTGATAGGAGATGGTTGCAATGCACTAACATACTTACAAAGTCGTGTTAGAGCATACCATACGGAAGTACCATGTTGGAAACTTTGAATACCCGACCATTCTCTTCACCATGTAATAGGCTAGATTAAATGGATTTTGGTGAATAAGGCAATAAATCATTTGCACAAGACATGCATTTGGTCGATCCTTGTTACCACTAAGTTAATGACGTTTTCCTAAGAATTTCTTCCCATTTTCTAAAATGGGTGCATTTGATAACATCAAATAGTCCTCGAATATTAAGTGTCAATTTCCGATAATGCTTGTAATTTATATCATTTATATGGATTTACGCTTGTTTTCCATTGTTTTCCACTTTCAGGTAAATTACGAGCATTAGAGCTAAAGAGATGCGGAATTGGAGAAATATCAAAGATTTATCATAGTATGCTGACTTTGAAGAAGTTACGGCATAACTCATCTCTCACATTACGCCGTAACCAACTCATCAGAAGGTTACGGCGTAACTCTCCCAAAGGACTACGACGTAACTATATTAGGTCAAATGAGGTTCCACGCCGCTGATAACTACACCGTAACTATTCCACCAACTACAGCGTAACCAAGTATATTAAAGACTACGGCGTAACCACTAATCAGGTTACGCTGTAACCAGCAGATCTAGTGTGAAATATGAAGGAATTGATGGTTACAGAACTTTATATTAGTTACGCCTGCACCCTGATCCTGCTTATAAATACCCCACTAATTCCAAAGATTTCTAATCATCCCATTCCACACACAACAACCAAAGAACGTAGGAAAAAGCCAAAGGCAGGTCTAGAGGAGCATATGGAGTCGCTCCAAGGAGAAATCACCCCTACGATAAGCATTAGCATTTTATCTTTTCTTTACTTTTGATTCATGTATTTCGTAACTTTGAATATTGAATTGATTTGTATGGTTAATATGAGCCTAAGCACCTCTTGGTGCCGGCCTAGTTATGATTCCTTAATTGTTTTGTTTATGCTTACATTACTCAGATAATTATTTATAAGTGTATACATGCATAGTTTATTGGGAGCTACTTGTTTCTGTAGTTTTGAATGGCGTAGAGGCCAACCGCCTAGAGATATGACCAATCAACCTAGGTGAGCGGACCGAGATGGGAAGGGTAAGATATGACCAACTCGACGACCCTTTCTACTTGTGCGATTTGATTAACCGATCACCTACCGCTTGGATAAACTTAAGAATAAGGGGTGAGTGTTTGTTGCTAACGCCCGGCACTCACTATTATAAATCTAGCATGTAACGGTACTTAATGACTTGGCTTAGGGGACCGGGAACAACATGACTTATGAGGTAACACCTGACTTCTCCTATGGTGGCATCTTTGCTGATAGGTTAGGGCAAATTGACCAAATGTTGTCCTCTCGACTTTGACCCCACCTGAAGTAATTGAAAGTAAGTAGACGTAGACATTACTAGCAAGGAGGATTAACTGGGTTAGCACCACTCTCCTCTATTGATTTATCCTTTACTATTATTTGCTTTAATAGTTAATTAATTAATACCTTATCGAAATCATTATTAAAAAATGTGACATCTAGACTTAGTAATAATCCAACACACATAGCTCTTGGGATGACCTCGGCTTTATCGAATACTACACTACACACGACCGGGTACACTGCCCGTTAGTGCATTAGGGTAGACCATAGGTATAACGAGACTTTATAAATATTAAAACCAGGTCAGCAAAACATGCATCAAGTGTTTGGCGCTGCTGCGGGAGTTATTTTAGGATTGCTATTAAGTCTTTCATTTGGTTTTAAAATTTTCTATATATTCTCACGATCATTATTCGAGTTTTCAGGTACCATGGAAGTTGTTAACATCGATGACCTCACTCTTGAGGAATATTTGGCGTTGACAAGAGTAGAACAAGGGCCGGGTCTAGTAAGACCGACGATCGAAGCGGATGTCCGTTTCGAAATTAAAGACCAATTTATGAGGGAGCTTCGTGATAACCCTTTTTCAGGAAACATGGACGATGATGCATATGAGCATGTCGAAAATGTCCTATACATCACAAGCCATTTCAACATTCCAGCGTGTCTCATGATGTCATATGCTAAGGGTATTCCCCATGACTCTTACCGAGCCGCTGAAGATGGATCGAAGATTGTCACGGGCAATTAATACTTGGGCTATACTTAAGAAGCACTTTATTCAGAGATATTGTCCGGCGTCGAAGATTTCTAACCAGCTTTTGGAAATCCATAATTTCAAACAAGAAGACGATGAAACGTTGTATCAAGCCTGGGATAGATACAACGATCTCCTTTACAAGTGTCCTACACATGATCTGAAAAACCAACAAAATGTCAACATCTTCTACAAAGGAATCAACGTAACTACAAGACAGATGCTGGACTATCAAAGACCTATCCCGAACATGACTCCTACTTTGAAGCCATTCAAAAAATGGCTGATCATTCTCAAAAATGGCACGACGGAGGAAGTAGAAGAAACCAAAGCGGAAGTTTTGACAGAATTGTAGCAATCGCTAGTAAAATTGAAATTCTAAGTCAAGATATGCTGAAAGTCAGAGAAACCGTTCATGCCATCCAAGTAGGCTGTGAAAGCTGTGGGGGAGGACATCTCATGAAAAATTGTCCTCACGTTAACGAAGAAAATATAATTGAAGAAGCAAAGTATGGAGAAAATCGACCATTTTACGGAGATAATCGAAATAATAACGGGTATCGTGGAAATTACAACCGTGGACCTTATGGAGAAAGAAAGCCCAGTCTTGAAGAAATGATTAACAAATTCCTGGAAAGTTCAGCCCAAAGACAAAAGGAACAAGATGAGTGGTTAAAAGAATTCCGTGAAAACATCGATGTGTTTTCCAATCACGACACAACCCTAAAAAACCTTGAATCTATGGTGGAAAAGCTTAGTGAGAAAGTAAGAATGAATAACAATAAACCTTAAGGATCAAGACCCTCGATGGAATGCAAAGTCGTTTTTGCTGATGACGGCTCAAAAATATATGGGGATAATCACATTGAAGATGCGAATACTGGTGAAAATTCCGTCGACAGTTTAGAGTTACCAGAACTCGTCTCAAGAGTTACGACGAACTATGTCTTTGACAATGATCGAGGAGTTATGACCGATATTGATAAGGATGACTCTTAAGCGAGTTACGCCATAACCATACATAACAGTTATGGCATAACTAGGATACATGGGCTGACAGCTTTCTCGAAGTAGATGATTCAGGAACACATGTACTTAACGGATGGTCCTACGACATTAATTTATGCCCTCTGTCCCCATCTAAAAATAAATATCACTGGTGCAAGGCGATACTTGTAACTAAGGGGGACTCGTATGATCTATGGGCTTCATGCGACCCTAGAAACGAAACTTGCGATGGGGGAGCCGATAAGGATAGGATCAAGAATAACAAATTTATGTGGGCTGCATATACTGATGATGAAAGATTAGAAAAACTCTCCTTCGAGGAAGAAGAGGAGGCGCCTATCACTCATTGGTGCACTCCAATAATCATAACTAACGATGAAGCCACACGAGTATGGCCTACGTGCGACCCCTTCCGCGAGTATTGCAACGGTGGGGATAGTGAAATAGAAGAAGAGTGGACTTGCCCTCACGAGCGTGAAAGATATAATATCAAGTTCGGAGATTTAACATTTGATGATTGGTACGCAATACAATTCGGGAATGCTAAGATTAACCCGAATCTTCTCAAAAAGCTCAAGATTGACTATAAGGGTCATAATCAGGATAAAGAAGTGGCTAATAACGTTATCCACTGCATGGAAGATCATTTAAGAAAAATTGACACTAAGGAATTAAAAAGTCACTGGTGTAAAATGATAAAATCTCTTGGGGAAATTTTCTGGGCATCATGCAACCCTTATGACGATAAGTGTAACGGGGGAAGCAGCTTAAGAAGAAGGGGAGAAGATGAATTCTTTTGGACCTCAGCCAACGATAAGGAAAGGACAAGTTTGCCTTGGTTGGACAACTTAGGATTTGACAATTGGTGATGATCAAGTATGGACATGTAGATGCATTAACAAAAGAAAAGATTTGGAAAGAATACATGAGTAATGAAAATTCAAACAACGAGAGTCCTAACAACCCGAGTGAAATAACAGTTGAGGATGACGAGGAGTTGGTAAGAAATGAAAGGAAGAATGCAAGCGTATGCTAGTGGAGAATCGCTCGATGAAGAATGGTTTAAAGGTACCGAGTCCGACGATGATGATATTGAGGATTTTAGATTACCTGAGTTGCAAGGGAATGAGAAATTTACTAACCCCGATGACGAAGCATATGAGCAAAGGAGGTGCAAACTCCTTGGGATTCCCTACAAGAGGCCGCCACCAATTATTGTCAAAAAATATGAGTTCACTCGCTACCACTTGGGGCCGGAGGAAAAATATTGCAAAATTCAGAAGATTGAAGCTAATGAATACCTCCGCACTACCACGAATGTCGCCTGGGTGAGGCATAACTTGATGAAAGACATTGAGGAAGTCGGGCAAGTCCAAAGGCCCCCATAGAGCCCCGCTGCTCTGAGTCTAACCATAAATAAAGAAAAGTGCTCTTTCGGGAGACAACCCGAATTATCCCTTTCTTTGTTTTATTTCCATTTCGTAGGGTTTTGTGTTTTCTAACCATTTTGCGTGAAACGAGAAAGTAATTACCGCTGCTTGTCGATTCGACCATAGTTACTGCAGAACTCATCTATGTGACTACGCCCGTAACCAACCCTTTGGCAAAGAATTTTAGACGCAATACTAATTACGCGTAATACCATCTCTATGGTTATGTCGTAACCACTCGCTTTAACTTTTATGTCGTTTTGCCGCCACGGAGTAACTCCCTCAAAGAGTTACGACGTAACCTTCCTCTCTCGCTTAATTCTTTCATTTTAAAACACATTAACCTTGTATTAGTATTTTAAATGAACTTTGTGGGTGTGTTCTCAGAAACCTCACGAGATTTCACTCGTCCACTGGGACACCAAGTGGTTTAAAAGGCTTTCGCATATGCTAAATGCAACCGTGATTCCTACGAAAGTGAGTTAAGTTTGTTTTCATTTTTCATTTTTTTCTTTTTAGAATTATGCTTGTCCGTAGTGTGATTTCGTGGATTGAAGTTTGTTCATGATGCTTACACGAAGGCACGTTTCTTTTCGTGGGCCTTCTTTCTTTTGGAGCAAATTTCAGGAATTTCGCCTAATTCTACTTTTCTTCACCTTTATTTAATGCTTAGGACAAAAGGGACTTTGTACAATTCAAGTGGGGGACGGGAGTAGAATTATCTCTTGAACATTATTTTGCCCTCGTTTTCTAGTTTATTTTGAAAAATTATGCTATTTTTAAAATTTTGACATGTTTTTCTTAACCTAACTAGATTAGACCTTAGCCGAGCACATACAACCCTTGATATTATATGGTGAGATTAGCCTTATCCGTTTCCAATATTTTACCCCAAATCTACCAAATTATGAGTGTGTCGGTAGCTTGTAAACTTTAGAACTTGGCCTTTGCATCATTTCGAACCATAGACGAGGTATGTTGAGTTGGCTCGATGTATTTGGACTTTTCAGTTTTAGAAGGCAATATTATAGGATTATCACCCATATATCCTACCATTGTGTGCCTATCGATTAGTCACCTCGACTTCTCGACCCCCATGTGAAACCATTTTGTTGCACTCACCTTTAGTGCAAGATACCCCCAGATACACCCATCTGAGCCATTCCTTTCATTTTGTTAACCCTATATATTGTTTCGATACACCTATACACCTTAGCCTACCCTGTAGTCTTTATTTGTGATTGGGAAGTCATCATTTGCCTAAGTTCAAGGTTAGTGGAAAGGTTCGAAATCACACTTTCGTCGATGACATATTCCCGAAGATCATCAAGACCCCCAAATTACCATTGTTCATCTCAAGTGGGGGATATTATGTTTAGTTATCATTGTTATGTTGAAAAAAACATAGTTGTTATGTTATTGTAAAGTGCGATGTTATAAGCACTATGTTATGAGCGTTATAGATTTAGTATCGAGGAGGCCACCGCGGTCACATTTGAAGAATGGAGTTGGTAATTATGCCAACAGTTGAAGAAAAGGTAGTGTGCCCATCACGACGTCCTCTAATAACACATCTACCTAGTATTTCATGATCCGATTTCTTGACTTCGAAGCTTGAACTTTGGGCGGACGGTAAATGGTGATGACTTGGTTATAGATTTAGACTACCTTCTTGTTTTTTTTATTTTACACCATTTATATATCCCATGTCTTATCCTACCCTTTAGTTATGAAGCGTGTCTAGGTGATGCACCGAGCAATCTTTGGTGCCTTGGCCATGGATTTGGTCATGTATCATTGATTTTGTCCACTTCATCGTGACATGTTAGTAATGACGAGTCACCCCTTAACCTTTGTCGTGTCTACCCATATTGCCTTCGAGAATTGTTTAGCCCTTAACTCTAGTGGTGGAGATTTGTGTAACCGCCAAGCTTATGATAGTATACATGTTATGACTGTGCGATTGAGTGATCACCCCGAAATTGACGCTTAGAATAGTTGAGAGATTTGAGTGTTTCGTTCCCATTTCGTGAGGTGTTCGACTTTGTTTTATTCTAGCATAAGGGATTTGTAAACTTGTATTTTCCAGGTTTTAGGAGATATCTTTTTAGGAATCTTTCTAATAAGGTCTACTTGAGGGCAAGTAGAGTTCAAGTAGGGGGATATTTGATAACATCCAATAGTCCTGAATATTAAGTGTCAATTTCCCCCGATAATGCTTTTAATTTATATCATTTATATGGATTTACGCTTGTTTTCCATTGTTTTCCACTTTCAGGTAAATTACGAGCATTGGAGCTAAAGAGATGCGGAATTGGAGAAATATCAAAGATTTATCATAGTATGCTGACTTTGAAGAAGTTACGGCGTAACTCATCTCTCACATTACGCCGTAACTAAAGCGTAACTCAGAAAACCAACTCATCAGAAGGTTACGACGTAACTCTCCCAAAGGACTACGACGTAACTATATTCGGTCAAATGAGGTTCCACACCGCTGATAACTACGCCATAACTATTCCACCAACTACAGCGTAACCAAGTATATTGAAGACTACTACGTAACCACTAATCGTGTTACGCCAGAATCAGGTGATCTAGTGCGAAATACGAAGGAATTGATGGTTACGGCGTATCTCTTATATTAGTTACGCCAGAACCCGATCCGCCTATAAATACCCCGAATTCCAAAGATTTCTAATCATCCCATTCCACACACAACAACCAGAGAACATAGGAAAAGCCAAAGGCTGGTCTAGAGGAGCATACGGAGTCGCTCAAGGAGAAATCACTCCCTACTATAAGCATTAGCATTTTATCTTTTCTTTACTTTCGATTCATGTATTTCGTAACTTTGAATATTGAATTGATTTGTATGGTTAATATGAGCAGCTAAGCACCTCTTGGTGCTTGGGTAGTTATGATTCCTTAATTATTTTGTTTGCGCTACATTACTCCAGATAATTATTTCTAAGTGTATGCATGCATAGTTTATTGGTAGCTACCCTTGTTTCGTAGTTTTGAATGGCGGTAGAGGCCAATTGCCTAGGAGATATGACCAACCGACCCTAGTGTGAGTGGATGAGATGGGAAGGGTAAGATATGACCAACCTGACGACCCTTTCTACTTGTGCGATTTGACCAACCGGTCACCTACCATTTAGATGAACTTAAGAATAAGGGGTGAGTGTTTAAGTTGCTAACTCCCGGGCACTCACTATTATAAATCTAACATGTAGCGGTACTTAATGACTTGGCTTAGGTACAATGAACAACAAGACTTATGAGGGACACCGACTTCTCCTGTGGTGGCATCTTTCTGATAGGTTAGGCGAATTGACCAAATGTCTTCCTCTCGACTTTGACCCCACAAGTAATTGGAAGTAAGTAGATGTAGACATTACTAGCTAGGAGGATTAACTAGGTTAGCACCACTCTCCTCTATTGATTTATCTTTTACCTTTATTTGCCTTTATTTGCTTTAATAGTTAATTAATTAATACCTTATCAAAATCATTATTAAAAGCATGACATCTAGACTTAGTAATAATCCAACACACATAGCTCTTGGGACGACCTCGGCTTTCGAATACTACACTACACACGACCGAGTACACCGCCTGTTAGTGCATTAGGGTAGACCATAGGTATAACGAGACTTTATAAATATTAAACACTGGTCAAGAAACCCGCATCAATTTCAAGAGTTCCATTTGAAAGGGATCACGTGAATGAGCTTTTGTTTCGGTTGAGACGGGATTGGTCGGCTCTAATTTTGAAAATGGTGTCTCGAATGGTTTCGGGTTCATCAAGAGGAGTATGGTATATTGGTTTGGGATCAAGAGCAAAAGATTGAAAGGATATTGCCCAATCTTGAGAGTACATACAAATTCCTTCACAAGGAATGAGAAGGATTTGAGCGAATGTGTTGAGAGGTAGAGTGAAGCTTCGTTTATTGATGATGAAGGAGATTGAAATGCTATCATCGGTATTTCAAATGATCCTAATGCTTTTGTAGAATTCAAATATGAAAACCGGACAAATTTGTTTATCAATGTCAAGAAGACAATCAAAGTTGATTGCCGAGAAGACTTGACGAATATCGGTATCTTCAAGGAAACATTCCTTGACCACACGACCTTCGTAGATAAGAGATAAGTCATTTTTCAAGTCTTTTGAAGACTTTGCGGTCGGTTTTTGACAATCCCTCTTTCCGATAGTAATGGGTGAGGTAATGGACGGTATCATGGTGGTCTTGTTGAGTGGCTTTAGGCATGGTTAGTCCTAGAAACACAAATATTCCAATTAGGCAAAATTTGTTGAGATGGGTTTATGGTTTTTTGCAAAGGTCAAAGACCGGTAAATATATTACTCCAAAAATGTTTATACAAAGGATATGGGTGAATCCCATATCTCAGCCCGTTACATAGGCAAAAAGCTTACATAACAAGATACTTCATGTTCTCTATATAAGAAAATACACCACTACTCAAAAAATAACATTAGACTCCTATGGAGATAAAATTACTTCCTACCAAGGCCTTGGAGCTTGATACCATACGTGTCATAATAGGCATCCAAATTTCCTGGAAGATCGTAAACCTGATCCGCATAGTTATCATAACAATAGTCATCATAGTCATCTTCGCGATCATGACCACCACCAAATAGATTACTCGTCTCATCAAAGGTGTTCACACCCTCCTCATCATCATTATCAGAATCCACAATATCTCCCACCTTAGTGAATGGGTTAACCCTCTTAGTAAAAGAAGTAGCCGGGAAATCCTTATTATAACCTTGATAATCAACTTTTTTAACAGGATGACCATTATCATCAACAAGAGTAGCTTTCCATCAATAATAATCTTTTCAAATTCCCAATTTTCTCAACAATAGGGTAGGACCAACCGTTAGCTACCATTGAATCACTCACAAACCGATCTTGTGATACATTACATGTCTCGAGAGACCCAACCCCTTGCACCCATTGTATTGCAGAAACCTCCACATCCGTAGGATTGCCACATTCATCGAATCAATCATATTAAGTGCGGAAAAGGATTAGATGTAGCAATCTTCGTCCCACTCGTTACTAGCCACATCGTTGGCTATCTTCTTCGCACTATCCACCTTCTTGGGTTCGGAGGAGGCGCTTTAGGTTGATACCTAAATTTAGAACCCACTTTAGTAAAACCTCCTTACTGGAACACTTGGACCACCATTCCTACCCTTATTCTTGTTAGTGACAATTTGATACCCATCATTAACATTATGTTTAGGCCGAGTAGGAAGTGGAGCAGATTTAGGACAATCAATCGTCAGATGACCAAACAATTTACATGTAACACAATCGAGGCGGTTTCCATTCGTATTCCACCCAATATTTTCAATAGTAGATCCTGTCCCATCAAGTAATGGTATCTCAACAAATGATGCTCTCCTAAGAACCCGATCGCCTTAACTTCAATCAAGCACCTAGCGAAACTACTTCGACCCCATGATTCCAAGCACATTTGACTAGTATAAGAATCCAACATTTTTGGCGTACCAATCAGTGTAGCTAGGAAACCGAGACCATCATCGGAAAATATAGCTAGGGGCACATCATGGAATTTAACCCATACTGGAATATTAGTCAAATCCTCTTTAAGTAGATTAGTATTCAAAGTCCACGTTTTAAGAATAATTGGCACATTCCTAATCATCCACTGTTCATTTTCAAGCACATCATCAACACCTTTACGAGTGGAAAACTTAAAAAAAAGAACCCCTTCGCATTCATCATAACCTTTTGAATACCATACTTGGCCCATGTATTGCGAACGTAATAATCAACAAACGGAAAAGCAATACGTTTACCAAGGAAGTAACCAAAAAGGGTATTCTCAAATTTAGAGTTTACCTCCTCAACGACTTTCATAGGAATGGATAGATCTACCCCATTAGACTTTTTACTACACTCCAACCTTCGAAAATTGGATTTGCGCTTCGTCGATTCATTTGCATAATTCGTACCACTTGTAACACCACCATACGACATAGGTAATGTAGTAACCCCAACAGATTGACTAATTGGCGTAGCACCGATTACTTTGTCCTTTGGTGGAGAAACATGTACCCTTCCGGCTTTAGAAGCAACACTAATACCATCACCACTAGGCAAATTAGCCCCCCTAGTGGTGTCCTCGACACTGTAAACAGTAGATGGGTAATCTTGCATATTCAAGGTACTTCTGACACCAAGAGGCCCTGCATCCCAAAACACCGAATCATCAATATTCTCAGTCCATTCACTAGGCGTATGTGAAACTGGCTTCACAACCTCATTAGCATTCATCTCCCCTTGACAAGCAGAATCAGTAGGATTTACATCATGTGGAACCGGCTCCACATGAGTTTCACGCTGCCTACCATCCCGTAAGGCATCCATATCAACGTTAAGTACACCCTCCATCAACACGACAATAAACAAACTCTAACCTAAAGAACACATCGAAACAATAAAAACAACCCGTACCAAACCACGTAATCGCTACGTATTAATTAAACCCTAGTAATAAACTAGGGTTTATAAGCATAATCGACCTTAGATCAACCCATGAAAAACAAATAAAAACGATTCAGTAATAAGGATACAATCGACTAACGATATTAAAATTATAGCCAAATCAGTTGTATGCACGTTTAAAATATTAAAACCAAACGAATCCCAAATTTATTTAACACCGACCCACGATGATCAAAGAAGTAAATAGTAGATGTAATGAATCGTAGGGAAGGTAATAAACTATAAGAAGTGCACCGACCCATAAATCAAAAGACAATAAGAGATTGAAGAATGATTTGGGATTGTAGAAGGTGAATCGTTATTGGCCGGAGAGTATTTTAGAATCGACTTTAGGGTTAAGTGGCAAAAAGATAAACATAACATGTTTAAACAACCCTCCAAACAATTTTTTCTCAACCTTGAAACTGAATGATCTAAGGTTATGATCCACCACGTACCTTATTTTTGGTTTTTTCTCTTTAATTCAGTTTTGATTTGTATTAACAATGTTGTGAACACAATGTAATCTTAGTTATTTGAAAGCCCTTTTTAATGATCAATTTTGGAAAACCTAATTAGATTAATTGATTAAAAATTGAGAAACCATAAACCATAGGATGAGGATGATGAAAATTAGAACATGTTAGTGTAATTACTTACAATGGTGTTCTAGAGAAGAATACTTGAGGATATGGAGTCCTATGAAGATGAAACCAGCTCTGGGGTCGTTTTTGTGTTTTGTGGAGAGAGGGAAAATGCTCAGTGTTGGTTTTGAAAAATGTATAGGCGGAGTTCGACCCACGGTTCCCCGGATCCCTTGTATAAGGGATCCGCTAGTACTAACTAGAGGATCCGCCATCGTGAGACAGAAAAAGAGTGTTTGGCAATATTTTTGTTATAAGTTATAAAATAGCTTATGGAACAAAAATAGTTTTGGGGTTAAAAATAAATAATGTTTGGTCAACGGGATTTGATTAATTATCGAGAATCCATTTGTGACGACGGCGTTAGTTTGACGAGATCAAAAGGAATACTATTCCCGATGATGAGTAAGTCGGAAAAGTGGCGAAAGGAGACTTTTTGAAAGACTAGCAATTATAAGAAAAATGGTATTAACATATTCATGTAGATACAAGCTAGCTAATGAAGAGTAAACATACCTCTATGCTCTTGATTTTGGTTTGTGAAGACATAAGACCAAAAATACTTCATGAGCTCTTAAAGTAATCCGTTGTACTTAGAATAAGTAGGTTGTGATTACTTTTAGATTCTTTCTTGAAAGTTGACTTCATTATTCTTTGAATAGAAATGAAGGTTTTGGAGAGATCCTAGCATGAAGATATCTTGAAAAGAATATGTTAGAATAATATATCAATATCCAACATGAAAGAGAAAAAAAATGTTTTAAAATATTTCATTCTTTGTAGTTTTCAAATATACACGGATCGTATCAAGTTTTTAAAGTACAACATACTCTAAGAAACTTGGTAACGAAGCTCTGATGCCAATTGTGGAAAACTAGAAGGGGGATTGAATAGTTTTACCAATTAAAACTTCGTATTAAAATATTTAGATCGACTTATGTCAATCTATTTAGATGTGTATGTTGGACATTGATAGATAAATATATAAAATTGTAATGAAAGATAAAGAGTAAGAAGCACATAACCACGAAACGAGTATTTATAGTGGTTCGGCTACAAGGACACTTTCCTTGCCTACTCTACTCCCGAGTCACCTACTCGAGAGTTCGTAATCACTACGACACCAACTCCTTATGGCGGAGAAGCCCATAACGTCGCCTACTCTTTTTCGGTACTTAGGCTAACCACGGGTTCTTTCACCAAGGAGAACCACACCCACCACAACGTCGCCTACCCTTTATCCGATACTAGGCTAAGTACCGAGTTCCATTACAATGGAGGAACTACTACCAAACACTACACAACATCTAAACCCAAAGGAGACCCCACTTCTTATTACAACACCATCAAGGATATCAATATCCTTGGAAACAAACTATCGCTATTTGTATAACGATGCACCTCATCGATTATACGACCTTGGCATCCTTCACTAATGCCACTTGATTTGACTCCTAGGCATCTTTCACTAATGCCCTTGACACGAACGCTTGGCACCTTTCACTAATGCCTTCGTCTTGACTCCTTTAGCATTCTTCACTAATGCTTTTATTACGGACGTTAAGCACCTTTTACTAATGCTTACGTCTTGACTCTTTCGGCATTCTTCACTAATGCCTTGGACACAACACTTCTATAGAGGAAGAAAGAAGTATCAACAAGAGAACCTCAGTAGTCTTGATGATGACGAAGCATGGCAACTCATGGACTTGAGCTTGCTCGACTTCAAGAAGTGGTGATCTCGCCTTTAAGAGAAACCTAGAGAATCACACAAAAACAAAAGGCAAACTACATAGAAAGATCCCTTAGGATCAGTGGTTAGAGAGTTACAATACTTGTGAAAAGTATGTGTGAGAGTGGCAACTCAAAAGGAAGAAATGACTCACTATTTAGTATTTATAGAGGAAAAACAACTACTGTTCCACGGATCCCTCCCTTAAGGGATCCGTCTAGTGTAATCTCAGGGATCCGTGGGACGCTCCTCTTTGCCCATGGGTTTTTTGGTTATGGGTCATGGGTCATTGGTTATGGGTTGGTCCACGAATATTTCCTTAGATACAATGTATCTAATAGATGCAATGCATCTAGTCAAATGGGTCAATACCATGGGTTATGAATATGCTCCATGGGTTGAGGTTTTTACCCATTATAATACATACTAGTTATGTATATATTTTCCCAATATGTAAACACTAGTTGTTATACATATGTATTATTAAATCATAAAATCACTTATATTTGTTTTAGTGTTTTATGTGAAAGCGTAAGTGTGTTAGAAAACTATTGGCATTCAAACTATTTCGTATTTTATTTGTTTCGTTAAAATGATTTTACGTTTGTTATCAACAAAACATTGAAGATCGTAAATATAAATAAATCTTTTACGGCTTATTTGTATTAACATTAACTTTGTATAATGCGGTTTATGTTAAATGTCGTTTTCGGTTTATGCTATTTAAGTTAACGATTACAGCGTAAAAGTAATTATGTAAACTTTCAAAGTAAATAGTTTTGAGTTTATAAGTAAGTATTGACACGAAAAATACAAGTTGTTACAAAAGGTGGCCAAAAAATTCTCTGAGCGATCGTATAATCCCGAAAGAAAAGAAAATAGAGAGGTGTGTTTAGAAGAGAGTGTGTTATTTATTTGTTGTTGTGTGTGGATATTTGTGTTTTAAGAGTGTTTTAAATGATAAAAATAAAAAAAAAATTAAGGGAAGAGAAGAAGGTGATGAAATGGATGAGAGAAAGTAAAGGGAAAAGATAAATGAGATATTTTTTTATGATATGCAGGTGATGTGGCAAGGGAAAGCCTCAACCACACCCTTGACTCTTAGACTGGTTTTTATGGTGACCATTACCATTACATTCACAACAAAGCCACATCTTCATTTAGGAGGCGTTTGGTGTGTAGATGGGATTGGCATTAAATATAGGGATGAAAGAAGAGGGAGTGAAAGAAAAAAGAAGGTTTTCTAAAAGATTGTTTGCTTCAAAAGTGAAATAAAATTTAATGTGGTTTTTGTAATCTTAAATCAATAAAAAAAAGAAAAAACTATGCAAAAGCCCACTTGTATCATATGAAATTAAGAAAGTATATGTGAAAAGTGAGGCATTTTAAAAAAAAACAGTAAATTTTTATAAACCCAACATTAAGGTGGGGATTTGTTTAAGGTGTACTATTTAGTCATCATGACCAATCCTAAATCCTACACCCACCAACCAAATGAACTTTTTTACTTTAACATCCAATCCTAATCTCTATTACCCCATAACAAACACCTCCTTAACACATCACCAGTATCATCAACTTTTACATTTTATGGTCAACACCTTAAAATTACTCTTTAATACAACATACCTTCATAAAATATTTCACACACACTTACAAACAAAATCAAAAGAAAAAGATGGGTGATGGTGGTCACCCCTATATGCATAAAATAGAGATGATGGAGGGGTTTTTATGGAGGTGTCGCGTGATGGGTAGTGATAATGGTGAGGAAAACCAAATTTTTAGGCTAGTGGTAATATGACCAATATCACTACAATCAAAACATCGCCAACATTACCACTAAAACATACCTCACTTAAACACAAATATATCCGCAAAACTCATTATCATACACCATAACCAACATAAGAGTTTTCAGCTTTCGTAAGTTTGCAGATTATTTAACTTTGATTAAACAATGTTCTCAACGTGTATTATGATATAAGTTGCATACAACAAATTATGAAAAGACGACTATCATCTAAAAAGCTTCTTTTTTTGTTCTTTATTTATTTTTCTTTTTTTTTTCTTTGACTCTTTGTATATAGGGCTGATCATCGGGCGAAAACCGGACCGGACCGAGAAAAACCGGATCGAAACCGAATCCGCAAAAACCTAGACCAGACCGAATGTGGTTGGTCCGGTCTCGATCGGTTGGTCCGGTCCAACAAATTAAATTTTCGGTTTGTGGTCCGGGACTAGGACCGGACCGAGACCGATTTCTAAAAATGATAGATCGAGATCGGACCGCCGGTCTTCGGTCCGTCGGTTTCAGTTCGATCCGGGTCGGTTTGTCGGTCCGGTCCGGTCCATCCAACCGTTTTTCACCCCTATTTGTATATGTAAATGATACTCGTATAAAGTACACATGTATACCTTGATACTTTTGGATTCAATGATTCACCGAATCCGATATCCATATTTTAAGTGTAAAGGACATCTAGAAATCTAATGAACAAAATCATTCGAAAAGACTGTTGATGTAAAGACGAAGAGAGTAATAATAACATAGGATATGACTTGAAACTTCATAGTAGTTTATACTTTATATCCTAGTGCAGCACGCTAACTCTATAAAAGTGACATAGTAAATTTTGACAAAAGTATAAAAGATCATTGATTTATATCAACCCTCATCACTTCAATTTTGTCCCATCAAATGTTAGAAAAAGGAATTAAAAAAGAGTTTAATCACTCTATCAATGCTCGGCTTCTTTTAAAAAGACGGGTATTTAACTTAGATGTACGAAAAGTAGCCATAGTATTAAATAATGTTTAAACCCGAAAAATCATATGACGATATGACGTCGCCTTACTATTAAACCCAACAGTGATTTCCGCGAATGTTAGTATGCAAAGTGTTATTCATACTCCGCCAAATTTGTTCATATACCACAAACTCTCGTGTGTATGTTATTGTTTAATAATTGTTATCCGCTTTAAATAACCATAGCATTAAATAATGTTTAAACCTGAAAAATCATGTGATGATATGACATCGCCTTACCACTAAACCCAACAGTGATTTTCGCTAATGTTAGTATGCAAAGTGTTATTCATACTCCGCCAAATTTATTCACATACCACAACCTCTCATGTGTATATTATTGTTTATTAGTTGTTATGCGTTTAAAAAACAATTTTTTTTATCTAATTTAATCGTGTGTATATTATTGTTTATTAGTTGTTATGCGTTTTAAAAACCAATTTGTTTATCTAATTTAATCGTGCGTAATAATTTGTTGTACTTTTAGACTTGCTTTTATGGCCGGTGGTGTACCACTTCCACCTCACCAACGACGCTTTCGATTGCTTTGTGTCCGCATTACAATATTAGTTTACAGTATTTCATTTTGTACATTTATGTTATAATTATTAATGTAAATTATGAACAAAAGTTTAGTTTTTAATTAAATTTGTTAAAAGAAATGGGTTTGGTGGTGATCGTAAAGAGTAAAAGGTGATGGGTTTGATAGTGTGATGAATGGTGATGTGTCGCTGATGTGGAGTAAATTGTTTTGGTGATCATAGTGAATACTCTTAATGAAAGAGCATAAGAGAGCTAAGTGTAGTTTGCAACCAATAACTGTTATCGGGTTGAGACATCAGTTCTCAGCACACACCCAATAACACCATAATAACTAAAACACTCTCCCTAGGCCTATTATAGGTATAGTGATATGTATGTGTCCATAACATATCATAAAATGCTTGTTACTTGCCTCCAAAAAGGACGAATTACACCAACTATTGCACGCCATAATAGTCACTCTGCATCGCTCAACTCTAATATAATGTTGTGGAAGTGTCCCACTATGGATTAACGACGACGCGTATTCATGTATCTTCGATGATGATAAGACTACTCTCATCCATAACATCACTTTACACCTCATTGTTACATTAGTTACTTTTTATACAAGCATACCCCTATAAATACCTAACACACTCTCACAAACCAAATAATAAATAATAATTCGTAATAGTAAAACATTTGAGTAATCCCACTCAGATCTCGCTTTTCTCTCCTCAAACTTCCACTCACCCCACTTATCATACATCCGTTTTGATCACCATACCTCACATTTTATTAAAATACTCATTTTATACAAATATCGCCACTAAATATCAGCATACACACTCACCAAACAAATAAAAGACATTACTTTTCTCTTTGGTGCCACTTTGTTATTTAACACTAAGATGAGCAACTCACCATACTAGAAAAAATGGCTTTGAGTTTGGTTTAATTGTTTTAGATGGTCGTGGTGACTCACTCACCAAGTGTTGAGTTGAGCACCACTCCGTCTAGCCTAAGGTGACGGTGACAAGTTCACCATTCGTTTCCTTGATTCTCCCCTCACGCGACACCAAATTTGCTTCCATCCATATTGCCGCTTGCTACTCTTCTTGTTGATGCTTGCTACTCTCTCACTGGGAGTGGTCTAAGATTTCTTTGAACACGAATGGTCTAAGATTAAATAAGTAACAATCCACGAAAGGGTCCATACCCCTGGTCAGTGACCTACTTGTAAACCTTGTCGAAAGTTACTCCATGCTGAGTCACATCATAAATTCATAATGATGTCATAAACATACTTTATTTAGAACTTTGTTTTCATTTTTGAATGTTTAACATGCTTTTGAAGTTGTTTTTCATTTTGAATTATATTTAGGTATAGGAGGTGTGGAGTCTATTTGAGCGGCAATGCAAGAGATTTGGGTGCTTCGCAATGACATCACTTCCAACATTTTCATGCTGCTATTTTGGTGTTTTTACGGCAAAGGTTATGCCGAGACGCAAACCACAGAAGCCTCCTTTTTTATTTTTTTAATAGCTCGGCTCGAGCTTTTCGAGCATGTAAATATATCTATATAATTTTTTGTTTAAATAAATTAGAATATTGATATAATAATTAAATATATATCATAGAAGTACTTTTTATACCTAATGCTCTGAATGCTTTGTATAATTATGATGTTTATGAAGAGGATGTTTTGTATTCTTCATAGCTATTTACAAGGTTGTGACCGACTTGTTTTCAGTTCTTAGTCATGTATTTTTTTCACTTTATTGATGAGCTTAACTAACCGATAACAATTTTATACGTAAATTCGAGCTTTTCGAACTGAGCTCGAGCCTTATTCAAATCTTACTCGAGCTAAGCTCAAGCGTGGATGATTATAAAACTTGGTGAGCTATCGAGCTAAGCTCAAGCTCTGTCAAGCTCGAGCTCGGCTTGACTCGATTGCAGCCCTAATCGCAACAACCCATGACACATATGTTTGAGTTGGTTCAATACATGTTAGTGGCTCTTCCAACAGAAGGAAAGGATTTATGCAGAAGTTAGTTTAATACATATGTTTGAGGTAACTCTTACGGGTGATGGAATACTAAGTGGTCACGAGTCAGGACCACCGCTATAGCTGGTTGCACGGCACCCCTAACCACCTTGTGTAGGAAGAGAAACCTATCAATGCAACAAAGAGCTTGACGGACGTGAGCAAATGAGCACCATACTATTTGGTTGTTTCACTAGGACCACTAGAGTGCTCGTAGCATATGCATAGGTGCAATGATAAGCATGTTCGGTCCTAGACTACTAGGATGTGTAGATAGCAAATAAGGGTTTTTTCATTATGTGCCCAAGACACATGATAAGTGAAAAAAGACGTAAAAGTACAATGGCGATCCACAATAAATGACACAAGTACATATAAAAAATGTATTTTTTGTGAATCCCCATGTACTTTTATGTACCTTTTTCACTTATCATGTGTCATAGGGCACATAACAGAACTGAACTGCCAGTTAGGTTAATCCAAGTCTTGTGTAGCCAGTTCCTTTCCAATTGACATAGAAACAAACAGGCATGAAGTTCAAACCAACAAAAAGTTCAAAGGGGTATCACAAAGGCATAAGATTAAATGGAGAAAACAACATTTCGACATTACAGTACAAATTTTCCCTTCTTCACGAATCAAATATACACAAATTGAGACGAGATGTTCAATGCCTTGCCAAGCTTCTTAAACAAACACTTGAAAATAAAAACAGAGAGGTCTTACTAACATTTTATTATAATGCTTCCACCACCCATAACATGCAGATCGAAAACCCACCCATTCGTTTAAACATGCCATGAATGAGTTTTTTCAATCATCCCATGGCGTACTTCTGTGTCCAGCTACCAGCAGTGGCCTCATATTTGGACTTGTCGGTCTTGTACATGTGAGCAATTTCTGGCACCAACGGGTCATCAGGGTTTGGGTCGGTCAGCAGGGAGCAGATGGAAAGCAAAACCTGCAGATCACATCAGCAAGTATTCAACTTCCACATCCATCAACACAACATTTTCACCAGGTATGCTAATAATATGAACACAACTCAAAATGTCCTTTTCAAAAGAGTCAAAACGGTCCGGGTTAACACACAACTTTTTTGTCCATTTTTGTGTAAATAGCTTATGTATTAGTTATGACCACAAAATCGATATCATTACAACAAGCCAGGTCTTTGAACAAACCGGTTTAGGAAACTGTATGATTTATAAAACTCACATCGTACATAAGTTGAATCATTCCCCTACAAGTTATTCTTTTACTTGACCCATATATCCTAAATCGACACATTCATAAGTAAACAGATCAAGAATGCCACTTAAACATTCATAAGTAAATAAACAAATTACAGAATACTGATTATCAACGCAATTACAATATTAAAATAAAAGTGCATTCAAAAGCTCATACTCATGAAGTTTGCAAACCGAAAAAAATTTGCATGTGCTTCTGGAAGTCTATCATCACATGAAAGCTTTAAAATGTGGGGAAAAAAAAATATATATATATATATCTTCACGGTTATATCAAACGCTTCCTCAGTCGGAAAAACAATTAATTATGCAACTAAGGAAATCTATTGTTTCAACAGAAAAACAAGTAGTCAGTCTAGCTATCTAAAAGGTGTAAGAAATGGAATCATTTTCTTCTTAACCTAGAGGGAACAATAAGGTTTAATGTATCAAAGTTGATTGGAAATCATGTTTGGAACAGCAATTATTCTATTAGCGAAATGCTGATTTCAAATGTATGAGAATCAAAAGGATAAAGCCTATGTTATAAAGATCGAACCTTTGAGATTGTCAAAGCTGGGCTCCACTGCTCCTTCAGGATATCTAAGCAAATGCTACCATTGCTGTTGATATTAGGGTGAAAGACCTTAGTCCTGAATGCAACCTGTAAACATACATGACTCTGTTACCAAAACCATAATGGCATATCAATAAAAAAGAGTAAATTCCGCTTCCGCATGACCTGTCGTCAGAACGATTTCCCTAGTTAAATCTTGAAATTTAAATACATAGACCGGAGAACAGAAACCGATAACATTACACGTATACAAGAACCAATCGAAGAGCAATGTAAGATTGAAAAGGGTATAAATAATGGTGACAGTAAGTGATCTTCTATCCAGCATCGAACATCTAACAAAAATTCTGCAAGACTCCTAAGATACAAGACTTTAGAGATATGAAAGTGCTGCTACCTCAAACTACAATGAGAGGTATACACTGCAGACATACTTTGATTAAAACCAAAATGCAAAGGAACTTATGAGTCAGTTAGATAATTAAGTGATGCAACCTAGGATGCATTTGGTTTCAATTGCAAATTCGACACAGCTTCTAACAGGCTGCCTGAATAATGAACTGTGTCAACTATGTTCTGGTTAACCACTTAATTTTGCAAGTTGACTACTATAACTAAAACATAAACCTTCTTCCAAACAGCAAGCTCGAAACAATTGCACAATCCGTGTTTTGGGCCTCTTCTCGAATCAATAAGTGTAGGTCGCTTGCTATTCCAGCAAAACCCGCGCGAAGCGTTAAATTTTGTACTGAAGAATGTACTTAAAATTAATTAGTCAGGCTATGAAAGAATATAGAGGCGATACCTTATAGTAACACCAATCCTTTCGAATTCGCTATTCTTAACATTGAATTCATTATTGTTAAACAACATCATAATAGATTTATTGTTTTATTCTTCCAAATTTGACACTGAGAATAACAGAAACAAGAAACAAAGTAACAATTACGCACAGCAAAACTACCTTGGGAGGCTTGAAAGGATAGTCTGGAGGGAAATGGATCGAAACAAGGAATACTCCTCCTGAATATGGGCTATCAGATGGTCCCATGATTGTCGCTTGCCAGTGGAACATATCTTCAGCAACCGGACCTGCAAAGTAAATTACACACCTTATCAGCTATATCACATCAAAAATTACATATTCGGACACGGATGACCCCAGGCACAGATTACAATAACCGCACAAAGAATAAGTGAATGTAAATCTATTAGCATCTTCGGTAATTTCTTATGAATATACCAAGTCATGAAGCATGCTGCCGAATAGTTCATACACAAAAGTGATGCATGCACAACAAAATTATCACCAGCAACCATCCAACTGATAACAGCAACATAATCACACAGCTTGCATACACAAAGACCAATCCAAGGTGCTCAAGATCAATTAATCATGCCCAAATTACACATCACCTCATCTCACACACTTAGAAATACATAATCACCTATCAATTTACAAAAAAAAAAAAAAAAAAAAAAAAAAAAAAAAAAAAAAAACTATCACACCTAATCCTTGTAAATCTTAACCTCATATCAATTATATCGACTAGCTTTTTAGTCCAGGGCACATAGCCTTATCATACTAATCAGCTAAACCACAAATCTAATATTTCCTTTACCTATTCTGCTTGTTTTAGTTGTGCGTTTTGGTGCAAACTCTTAACAATAGACTTCCTACTAATGTTTTCATGGCTAGTAAGTTGGACATACAATACTCCATAGTTCCGCAAAAGAATATTATATTATTCTTAACGTGTTACTCAACGAACTACATATAAGAAGTATTTGGTTTACCTTATTTGTAAGGTTATGGGTAACTGAAACTTATCAAAGACAACAAAAATGTTTTTAACAGCGCGTGAGCTTATCAACTTCGGCTTATAGGGCCGTTTGTTTAAGCTTATATGTGAGCTTGTGAGCTTATGAGCTTATCCAATTTTGGCTTATATTTCACTAGCCTCCATTTTCTAGCTTATTTTGATGTTTATCATCTAATATAAGCTTATTATGACATAATAAGCTTATATAAGCCCAAAGGTTACAAAATAAGCCAGAAAATCAGGGCTAATGAAATATAATCCGAAATCAGATAAGCTCGTAAGCTCACATATAAGCTTAAACAAACACCCCATAATCTTAAATAAACCATAAATCAATAAATCCACTAATTTTCAACAAAAATACATCAAATCATAAAAATTAATTTTATAAAAAAAAAATTGAATTAAAAAATTTATACCAGCACTGCATGAGGTAGGAGGATCCTTCTGCAAATCCTTCAATTCCTTCAAAATCCTTTTCGAAGCCATCACCCCTAAATTAAATATCTCTCTCACACCAAACCCTAATTCAAACAAGTCAGTCAACGGTCAACAGCAACCAAATCAACGGATCTACAATAGTTTTTTTATTAAACTAAGCTAATTATAACTATAAATAAGATGTATAAAATAGACGTAATTTACCTGGAAGATGAGATGTGGAAGCAAAGGAAAGGAAAGGAAAAGAGTTGAAGTTTTTTACTCCTTTGTTTAGTTTTGGATAGAAATGAGAGCCAATCGTATAAAAATCAAACTGTTTGTTTGTTTTTAGGGTTTTTATTTTTTATTTTTGGTGGTTTGTGTGAATGTGTGGGGAATTGGGATTGGTTTGGTGGGGTCTGTTAGTTGGCGTGGAATAAACGCTCGGTATTTTCTATTTTTTCTTTGCTTTTTCTTTTACTGCATGTGACAACTTGTGGTGTGTCGACATTATTAGTTGGTGTTTGGTTTATGTTTGGAATCACCATGGTAATTGGAATGGGTTTAAAAACTCATACTATTTTTTATGGGTTTAAAAAATGTCTATTATTTGTATTCGTATTTAGTTATTAAATTAAATTCTTAAAAATATCTTGATATAACCTCAATGACCTTCATTTTTTTAATCACGCCTTTCTCTTTCATAGCACAATTACTGACCTTTAAATGATAAAACTAATCTACATCTATTTTTAACAACTTTTCTAACAAAAATTAAAATTCATTAATAATAAAAATATTAAATAAATAATTCCAATAAAATTAAAATATTACAATAATAATTAAAATCTTAAACTAATATTTTTATACCAAATAACTACATTAATCGATAAGAGTTGTGTCTACTTTGAATTATAAACGATGTTTCAATTGTATACTTAGTTATTTTGGTGACACTTATACACCCAATGTAGTGATAAGTGTTTTAACCATGTGATTTATTAGGTGACAATTATACATACAAATATAACATCACTAGTTATGAGTAATTTTTACCAACTCACTCTCTTAATTTTTCAAGTTCCACATCATTTTTGTTTTATATTATCCTTTCTTTATGTTTTCTTTGATCTCAATGTTTCGATATGCATTAAAATTTTGGTTTCTACTTATAATTTATGAGGAACAAGATTGGATTATCTAAGTTTTATTTAAGATTTGACTTTTGGAATTTTACTTTTAATTCTCACTTAACATTTTGTTTTGGATTATAGAGATTTTTATGTACATAGAATTCGATTGTGTTTGATGACAAGTTCATATATATGATCTTTTCATTTTCATAACACTAAATATGTCGAGACAAGTAACATCATATTCATAAACAGTCGGTGAGTATCATAATCGATTCTTTCCGGCCAAACCCTCATCCCTCTCGACCAAGAAGAACCCGTAATCCCACAACAAGGATGACCATGACGACCTCCTCGATCGAATCGGTTGAGGGCTTATGTGTGTAGCCTAAACAACTAAAATGGGAATGAAAGCCATTTCTTTATAGCAATACTTTCTAACCAAACACCCTTTTGATTATATTGGTAAAAGATAGATCATGACTTGAATCTGAACGTAATATGGATATTGCTCTTGTAACGTGTTTTTGAATTGCACTCGCTTTGAGTGTTCACAATAATTTTGTTTTTGTTATAATATTTTATGATATGTGTAATAAATGTATAGTTTAGTTAATAAAATGTTTTTTTAATCATGCATTTAACGTATTAATTAAATGTAGATATTATGATATGAAAAAATATCTAAAGATTTGCTAACAACATCACATGAGTGTTGTTTAACACCTAAATTAAAAGACATTTTCAAATATTAACTTACTTGATATCCCAAAAATGGTTTGCAATGGAAGAAAAGGTTTTGGGATGCTACTCAATTGGATCATAACACAAAGTGAAAAATAAAGATTTTCTTAAGAGATTTCATTTATTGAAGTAAAATAGAGTTTACAAAGGTTGATTTGTTGCGGAGAAATGGCCCATTGATAAAATGTGGTCCCATTCGTATATCGAGTCATCTATGACCATGCCATGCCAATGCCAAAGCGCCTCGAGTTAGCTATCGCCTTTTCATCCCGAAATACATGCTAAAAAGTCAACACACAATGGTTGAGTGAATTCATAGGTTTAGTAAATAGCGCTTGATCACAAGATTTTCAAGTTTAAAAAGCCATGGCTACGTTGTTATACGCCCATACAAGATAGTTGATATTATTGCACTAAGCTCATGACACCAAGGCTCATTGCATACACCTAATTACCGGTGTACGTAATAATATGCCCCCAAGAGGTAATTGCCAATTACCTAAGAGATTCAATATGGTGCGCCGGTTATTTCCGATAACCGAGCCTGGGGTCGTTAATTCCCATAGTACTATCCACAATATTTGCGCCACTCATTGATGACTAATGGTTCATGATGAATGGGTCTTTGGCAAACAACTTAGGCGAGTCATAATATCAAGAGAACAAAGCAGTTTTCAAGCAATTGTGATCATAAAACAAAGTAGTAGCATGTATTCTCCCGAGAGTTTATAAAACAGTTAAAAGAGTAAAGTGGGGCTATGAACTCACCTTAGTGAAGCGGTGAAAATGCACAATAATAGCAAGTGCGATATGATAACGGCTTCAACACGAAACCTAGATGTAATATGGCAAGTCTCGGATAATATATTCCGCTTTACGACCCTAAATGATAATGTTTGAAAAATGACTTGCTATAGGACACTCGTATCATTTTAACTTGTGTGGTAAAGTTCAAAATAAATGTTTTCAAATACTTTCTCACGTGGTTGTGTTACGTAGCTTATGTGAACGCTTCGTAAGTTAATTTGATTATCTCATTATATAAATGTAGTGATGAAAATACTTGTAAGTATTGGCTCTTGGAATAAGTATGGGAATATTTATAATATATCAACTTAAGAGTTGACTCAATATTGGCTTAAGTATTAGAAGTGGAAATAAATACTAACCAACTTGTATCTATTAGATTTGTTTTGTGACGTGAAAACGTATGTATGTTATCTATATTTATTTTATAGAAGTAAAGAGTAAGTAGTATATTTGAATAAATGTTTTAATTATAGTTTATGCAAACATAGTCGTTAAATAAAAATATGTATTATCATATTCATTTAACTAAATGTGGTAAAGTATTATAGGTTTATCAAACTATAACGTTCTAGGATGACAAGTGTCAATGTGTTTAACTTTGAAGATTTGAAGTTGTGAAAACCGTATAAGTTACAAACTTGTAAAGGTTTTTGGAAAAGTATCAAGTGGGTTAAAGTTTAGGGTCGAAATGTAAGAGGTTAATATAAGTTTTAAACTTATAAATTTTTTTTAAGGCAAGTGGAAAGAATTCAAAGTGGAGGGACTGAATGTGTAAAATAGCATAAGTTTTAATAACTTATATAAATTTTGAAGGAAGTGTTAAGTTTGTCAAACTAGGGAGATGGGGGCTGAAGTGTAAAACTTTATACCTATTCAGTTTTGGGTTTAAGTGGTGATAGGTACAAGCTAAGGACTAAATCTGTCAAATTATGAAAGTTCAAAATAAGAATTGCAAAATCTGTCAAGGGCAAGGTTCGAACCTAGGACCCTTCGCTCGCAACTCAAACGAGCCAACCATCTGATCCAAGGTGTATTTCATATTTTCCTTTACATCTTAAACAGTGGCGGAGCTTCAAGATAATTTATGGGAGGGCCATCAAAGTAGTTCATGTATATTAAGAGGGCCAAAATTATAATTATATGAATTTAACATAAAAATAGAAAGCAAAGTACACTACAAATATTTTTCTTAGGGGGGCCACCACCCTCCTCAAGCTCCATTAAGCTCCGCCCTTGATCTTAAAGGTCTTTAAGGAACGTTTAACTGTGTTCTTTTGTAATAAATTTTCTACTCAGTAAACCGAGCATGTGTGTTTGCATGTAGAAGTTTTATGTTTTCTTTCTTCTCAAAATTGAGTTTGTGAAGGTTCTTGTTCAAGTGGTTTTCAAAATAAGCACAAGCTAAGTTGTAAGTAGTTTAGTGTTTCCCAGCGACTAAAACGAAACAAAAAATATGATACTCAACCCATTTAAAACAACGCCAAAACTTCTTAGTCCGATTCAGATATGCTTTCATTAGTTCGTTTTTCGTTTTTCAAAGAGTTCTCGTATCCTAGTTGATGCATGTGAGTCGAAAATAAGTTCAAGTTTATAATCTTTATTAATGTTAAACGTTTAGGACAATTACCACACAAGCTATAACCACAACTTTGACCATTTAGCATGCATGTAAACGGATAAAAATAATGGTTAGAACGGGCTTACTACACCTCTAGGGTGGTGAAGAGCTCGCGAGGTAGTGAGTCGAATGTGAACGTAAGGAAAAACAACCTGAAACTCTCCTAAACAAGTCGAACCACGCAACTTGTTCGCCTTAGCTTGAGCCAAACCCCTTAAAACTTGTTTAAACTCTAAGGAATAACTCCTTTTCTTACTTGATGTTCACTGTGACCGAATGGGGTATAAAGGTGAGTATATTTTGTAGTAAATGCCACTGTGATCGAATGGGGCATGAGGATGGTATATTAAAGGACCACAAGTGTAAAAGGGTTTGTTTTTCTTACAGTGGGTTCGAGTAAATGTGTGTCGAGTGAGATGAAAGGAAAACCAGGAACTAAGACTCCTTAAACGACCCGACTATCTTGCTTTCTTTTATTCCTTGGATCGACAGAAACTACAAGAGAGTTTGAGTGTTTTTATATTGTGTGGGTTGAAGCGAAAATGGAGGTGTGAATTTTATCTGGTTAAACCTTTCCCGCCTAGTCCGCTCATTCTTGATCTTGAAGCCTATTAGTAGTCGGTAGTGAAGCTTCTTTCCTAACGAGAGAATCCTTTAGTATCGCCTCTTACTATAAATGGGAAGATATGGCTTTAGTAGATAGGGACTTAGTTTTATACGGGTAAAGAACTTGGGGACTTAGTTTTATCTGGTTAAACTTTTCCGCCTAGTCCGCTCATTCTTGATCTTGAAGCCTTGAGCCTCTTCCTTGATTTATCTTCGATGTTAGCAGTTGGAGAGAGTCTTAGGGATTCGGTGAGTTATTGTCATCACTCACCGAATCCACCATCTTCTTCTTGACTTAGTCTTCACCCATTAAGTTCCGCCTTCTTTGAAGTGGAGGGCTTCTTCTTCGCCTCGTCTTGAGTAACCTAAAGATGGCTCATCGAGAGACTATGCACTCGGTGACTGATAGTGTTAATGGATCAAACACTTGGGTTATTTTCTATTCAAATCCTAGATTAAGGGTTTGGGTATTCTTGAACCAACGGTCTCCCCCATTTGGATATCTGAATAGCCTAAGTGTTTGATCGGTGTAATTGAGCAAATAGCTTCTTACCCTGAATGTACTAATGAATACAATATGGAACCTTGAGTATTTTAACAAAAACATACATCTTTATTAATCATCTTACATGGTTCCTATCACTAGTACAAAGAAAAGATAACATGATGTCGGTCGGATGGATTCCCGATTGCAAGCTTCACTTTCTTGGTGATGAGTGTTTCCTGTCGGGATGGTCTCTTATCTTAGCATTCGGTCTTGACAAAACACGATGTTTCTTTGAGGATTGGATCCGAGAGGCTCTTGGAATATAGATAATCATAGTAGCACTCTGCTGATCGATATCACTCCACCTTTGGAATCTTTGAGTTCCGTAGACATCAATGAAAATAGCCTCTTTCGGGCTTTTCAATCACTAGGCAGTTCACAAATTTCACACCTCGGCGGCTCTACTGTTGCATTCTAAGCGGGCACTTTGATCTCGTGTGGAACTCAACTCTTTCCTTTGCGGTGGATGCTTGTGGTTGAGATCCTTGAGGTGCGATCAAGCGGTGAATTCCAGTTGGGTGGTGCATCTCAAGCCTTTCATATCTTTTGTCTGAGCATCTTAATCGTGTCCTTGACCGCCTTATTTTGCTTCTTTTCAATGATTGGACCAAGCTCATCGAGTTCGATGATCCCAAAATCAACAAAGTTATGGATCATGAATCTCAAAATGTCTCTTATCACCCCACTAGACATTCATTGCTAGTGGTTTTGGAATTGGGGATGATTTTGACATCGATGATTTTCAGATCTTCCTTGACTTGTCATTGTCGGTTGTAATGATCAATTCGTTCTTGCACAGCGACTTCAACTTTATTTTCTTTGCTTCAAACCGCTTTCTCATTTGTGCCATCTGACTGAGCATCCTTGAACTTTTGTCTGCTGACCACTTGAAGGCTTGCTTGGATCTAATCCCATGTTCTCGACTTCTTCTACGACAACCTTTGCGGTGCTTCTCTGTTCCTTTTCTCTTCCTCGGCTAGTTTCAATCTTCTTTCTTCTTTGCAAGATGTTTACTCATTTGTTGTGGTGTGGCGGTATTGATGTCGCCGATTTTATAGGGAATCTTCGGGCTCGTGATTGTCATTTTGCCTTTGCCTTTGTCTGGCACGAGGAAGATGATGCAACTAAGGGTGGTGTTGTTGTCATGATTGATGTTGTGACCGTCGTTGTTGTTGTTGATGTTTATGGTGGTAGTGAGGAGATGGGTATTGCTAAGACCGGTGCGAGATGATGTGGAACTCACGCATCTTGGTGGTGTTTGCTCCCCTCCGATGTGAAGAGTTTCTTGATGGTATTCTCCCCAACTGTTGCGGAGCTTGATGGCGAGAGTTGGAGTTGGTCTTGAGTGGGACTGAGCTGCTTGACCATGAAGGCTGATAGATTTCGGTGATCATGGCCTTAATCTCTCAATGTCTGCCAGAAGACCAGTGACCTTTGCATCGAGTTACTTTGAGAGATCTCCAATCAGGTCATTCGGGGACCAAGATTCGAGCCATAGAAGATGAGGCTGAGCCATAGCGACTACACGAGTGTTCAAAGAGTCCACCGAGGTTTGAAGAGGCCGAGCCGAAGATTGGAGACCACTGAACATTTGCAGTTGGAGCATTTCAATCGTTCAATGAGTCGAGATGAATTTTCACATACACCTCGGTGGCTTCGGCACTTTAGCATTGATTCTTGGTCTTCTTTAATAGCATCCCCGTTTCATCAATTGTAACTTCACATGGTGAAGATGCTTGAGAAACTTAACCGTGTTTTCATCGATCCGATAAGGTGTTGGTACATGAGATCTACGTGCTCATGAACATTTTCATTGAAGGTGAGCACATCGGATCGAAGATCGGTAATGGTGGATGCCGCTTCGATGTGTTGATCCCAAAATTGTTCGATAACCCGATGTACAACTTCCTTGAGGCTTTAGTGATCCATTCCACCAGACGGTGTCTTTCGATGTTGGAAGAATGTTGTCAGCAGTTAAATTCCCAGTGGATGATGAGGAGTCTCGAGTCATTATCTTGGATGAAATGGTGACTCGGTATGCTCCTTTGGATCATTTGAGGCTCTTATTCGATTGAACCCTCATTCATTTCTTTCTCGGTGATAAAATTTCATCTTGAGTTCGATAAGTTCATCCTCTCGAGAATATAATACCAAATGACATCGACAATTGTAGTAAGTAAAGGTTGGTGATGGGTTCCATATCGTGGTGGTATATATCCTCCGAGTCTTTGTCCCCGTTGACCCTCGTGACACTGGTGGGAGTTTCCAGTGCCTTCTCGGTCGAGGATTGGTTTTGGGTTCCTGATCGGCGGGTTGTTTCTTTCCTCAGAGTCTTTGTCCCCAGTGACCCACCGAGACAACGGTGGGTGTTTCCAGTGCCTTTAGGCGGAGTCGGTGATTGTTGTATCCCTATTAGTGGGTTGTTTGTTTCCCACAGTCTTTGGGATTTATCGGTGTGCCCTCGAGACAAAGACTTGGATTTGTTAATGTCATCATCGGTGAAGTGGAAGCGGCTCCCCACCAGCGGGTTGTTTGTTTCCTACAGATCTTGGGGAGTAGTAGATGTGACCAAGGCCTTGGCTGTGATGTGTCGGTGTCCTTCGTTATAGCAGGAGTGGATGTTGCACAGTGGGTGGGTGTCTGTTTAGTTTCGGGCTTTTGTGCCTTTTAGGCGGTGTTCACAAGCCTCGGGGCCTGAGACTTTGGTTTAGTCTTAGTCGATCACGAGACTTCCCTTTCTCTTTTGGGGCGGGGTTTGGAACCTGATCCACTCGATTGTTTCTGACAATCATGTGGTAGTCAATTCAATAGGAGTGACAAGGGATGGGTCTTTTGAAAATTTGATTGGCTCGGGATGCAGTAAAGCACCAAAATTTTCTTCACGAGGATAGTTTGTACCCGGTAATACTTGTAAGCACAAGAGACAAACCTAGGATACGAAGCGTATTTCGTCCTAGTTTTGCTCAGTAACTTGGTCGCGAGATCACCGTAAATGATCTCCCTATGTCGACGATGACCCCATTCATCAAGCGGTATGCCATCGTGTTGAATAGAGTTAACTTGTTCGGTGGATGAGTGGTTCCAAAGAGGACACGAATCACAAAAGTGAATAGGATCCTCCAAGCCACGGGAAAAGAGCTTTTGGTGTACGGGGTCTTGTCCAAAAAGTTATATCTAAAATGAATTGTTTTAACCCATCCTTCATGTAGAAGGTTCTGGATGGGCGACATAAACACCTTTATTGTAATCCATTACTGTTGAAGTGCAAAGCGTTTTGTAATCCGGGGTGAATCGTTGTTGCCCCGTGAAGGCCGAATCGATGAGATATTCTCTGAGAGGTGCGAGGTTATTCTCATCGATGGGGGTGTCGGGTCCTAGGCCTTGGCTGTAGCCC
>CM040238.1:165281982-165322003 GCA_022545495.1 Chrysanthemum lavandulifolium | reverse complement strand
TTCAAAATCATTTTCTTTCTCATGATTTCCTTCCTAAAAAAGCCTTAAGAACACACGTCTTTTCTTTGTTTTTAGCAATTACTTTTTCTTTTCTTTTTTTAAATAAAACCGAGAACGCACCGTTATATTAGATAGTGTCATTGTCACATAAATAATACTAATGATATATTTAACAAGTTGTGAATTTTTATTTTGGAAAGGGATGATGTGAGAACTTATAGCCTTATGAACAAAGGCTATATAACCGATTTTTATAACCTTGAATCTGATATAAACAAATGTGTATATTAACTTTACCTAGTAATACAGTTGGCATATACCATGACGTCCTTTCTTAAGGTTAAAATAAAAGTCCCAAAACTGCCTTTGAACTATGTGAAAAGTTACAAGAATTTTCTGTTACTTTTATTTATTTACGGTTTTTTGTATAACAAAATTTATTTATCATATATCTAATAGATAATTAGCAATTTCTTTATAAAAAATATATTGATCAAAAGGTCTTTAAATTATGAACAAAATGAGCAAAATATTGCAATATTTTTTACTAACGATATAAGAAATATTGGAGTCTAATATATGTTTTTTTCAAAAATAAAATAAAGTTCAAACACAGCCTTAAACTATCTAATATTTTATAAATACTACCTCGGGTTTATTTCTTTACATTTATAAATAGTATATATAAATCTAATTAAAAATTTCAAAACACACCCTAAACTATGTAACAAGTTAAGAAAACTACATTAACCATTTACTTTTTAATAACTTTTTTTTATATAAAAACTTTTATTTATCAAATATTTAATAAATATTTAGCAGCTTACTTATAAACATATACCAATAAAGTGGTTTTTAAGTTTCTAATAAAATGAGCATAATATTACGATGTTTTTTACTTACATATGACTTTACAGAAAATAGTGATTAGAATCTTAAAATCAACTACTTATTTTTCAGTAATAAGTCAAAATGATTATAAATTTTGAGGATATACATAGTAGATTTATTACAAAAATCAATATTAGTTTAAGGATGATATTTTAATATATGTCTTACTTTTACAGTGTAAACTATTTAATAATTAAAAAAAAAACCTATTAGTATAGTAATTGAATATTTTATAATTACGTTAGATCAATAGATAAAGAATATAAATTGTATTATATGATTTAATTATATGAACACAAAATTAAATTATAAAGACGTATGCATTTTTGCAAAAAAGTAAAGTATTTAAACGATTTAAGTGATCAAACAATATACTGCTGCAACTGCAACGCACGTGCATTTTATTTCTCGTTTTGCGCATGAGTATGCAACTTGGCATGGATGCTCATGTAATTTTATGAACAAATAGCTCTCCAAAATTTTGAACGCTTCATTAGCGAGCGTTTTGCTTTTGAGCTTTTGTGTAAATATAAAACTCCATTTCACTTAACCAACACAAGGCTTTTTCTTTATTATTGCTTTTACTTTGAAACAAAAAAGCTAAAAACTTTTAAAAAAAGCCCACTACCAAACAAGCTCAATATATGGATGGTATTTTTTTTTATCCATATCCTTAATGACTACCGGTAGTCTGTGTCTACCATATGCTTATCTTTTTAGGGAACTAAATGACTTTGGTTTTTCCTCTAACTCGTCCATATAACATGTCATGTTCGGGTTCTGAAACATACCAACTATCCAACCCAACAATACGTTCTTTCTAACCTCACTCCCGAAATACATTAATTTGGTTAACATAATTACTATCCACTTAATTCATTAACATATCAAAAAAAGAAGATAAAAATGTAAACGAGACAAAAAAACTCATACGCTACTCGATCTTGAGTTAAATTTTACCATAAATCAAGTCGAATTTTAACCGAGTCGAACTAGAGCTACTCGACTAGCCTTTCGAATCTAGCTCGAGTTACTCGAGTAGCCTTTATAGTCGAGCTTGAGTATCAAACCACTCGACTCGTAAAGCTTGTGAGCTTTCTTCGAGCTTATGTCTTTTTACATTTATACCCCTTTGCATATGTATACTATTTGTGTACTATATACTTTTGTACTAAATATGCAAGTCGAATCAAGGCTAGTGATCATCTGGTGCAAGACGAGCGGATGCACATGGTCATCAAAATTCATAAGATCGTCTTAGTCAAATTCGAACATATTGAGTTGAACTCAAACATATAAAGTGATACTCAATTAAGCTCAAATCAACTTTTGAGCTGAAACTTATAACAACCTGTAAAATTTCACTAATTTAATCTTCACATTAATGAACGAGACTGTTTATCAAAACTTATTTGAACTAAGTTAAGCATTTAGCATGTACATTTCATTTTTTCTTGCATAAAGTTTGTGCATATCCGAGTAGTTTTATTTAACTATGCCTAGTAATTACTGATAATACAATCAGTCTCACAAGAAAACTTTCTTGTCTTACGAGTCCGCACGCGTACATCAGCTTTAAATAAAAGAAAACGTGAAAATAAAAACGAATTAACAAGATCAAAAGTCATACAACATACCAGTTTAATTAAACGCGACCAAAAATATAAGTGACATATTTTCCGCTTGAAATTTATACGACACCAATAAAACAATGGATACAAAATACATTAAATACCAAATCTATGCACAAAATAAATAAACTACAACACATATTAACTACATTTTTACAAAATAAAATAAACTTTACCCTACCCTATCCCTGCCAACCCACGCTCCCCCTTATATCTCCTTTCCTTTTTCTGTTTTTCCTCAGAAGCCAGCCCCCACGACCTGCTAACCTCCTCCAAATTCGTCTCCCTCTTCTTACTTCATGAGGCTCAAGACACATGGTTGTTGTTTGTTTGTCAAAAAAAGGGATACACATGCTTGTGACCTCAACAAAGACCATTCAACATACTAAAACTTCCATTATAGATAGAACGTCAAATGTATCATTCACGGTTGGGTTCAAGAATACCCAAACCCTTAATCTAGGATTTGAATAGAAAATAACCTAAGTGTTTAATCAGATTAAACACTATCGTAATCGAGTGCATAGTCTCTCGCTGAGCCATCTTCGTGTTACTCAAGACGAGGCGGAAGAAGAAGCCTCCACAGCTCGCAGCGCGGAACTTAATGGGTGAAGACTAAGTCAAGAAAGATGGTGGATTCGGTGAGTGATGACAATAACTCACTTTGAATCCCTAAGACTCCTCTCCAACTGCTAACATCAAGACAAACCAAGGAAGAGATCAAGGCTTCAAGACCAAGAATGAGCGGACTAAGCGGAAAAGTTTAACCAGATAAAACTAAGTCCCAAGTGCTTTACCCGGATAAAACTAAGTCCCTATCTACTAAAGCCATATCTTCCCATTTATAGTAAGAGGCTATACTAAAGGATTCTCTGTTAATGAGAAGTCGCACCGGCTACTAATAGGCTTTCAAGACCGAAGAATGAGCGGGACTAGCGGGAAAAGTTTAACCAGATAAAACTAAGTCCCAAGTGCCACCCAGATAAAACTAAGTCCCTATCTACTAAAGCCATATCTTCCCATTTATAGTAAGAGGTATACTAAAGGATTCTCTCACATGGAAAGAAGTCACTACCGACTACTAATATAAAGTAAACAAAGAATCTAATATATCTATATTCGTGATTACCGTGATCAATGTGTTTGTCTTCTAGGTTAAAGTTAAAATCATACTTGTATAAATAGATAAGATAATGAGTGAAAAGTTTAAGCTTGTGAATTGTAAAAACATACACACAAGCCTACTTTTCACCTCCAAATACAACTTTATCCTTGAGATAGCTCAGTGGGTTCTAAGAGTTGTGCTCGGACTTAGCCCGAGCTTAGAGAGAGTCACCCCAAACTTTGTTTATTTCAATCCCAAGTACTATTCCGCAAGTACTGGGTAACGATTCTTTGATTTATTTCTAATAAGAATATGATGTTGAAAATTACTTTATGTGTTTTACTTACGTTAATTTGGTCATTATTCACTATTAAATTGTTTTAAGTACTTAATTGTTTTTAAACGATAGTGAATAGGAACAACAAGTGGTATCGAGAGAAAGGCCGATTATAAAACCTTTTAAGCCGCTCTAAAACATTTTAAATCAGATCCCTATGGTGAAACCGATGTACCCCAACTAGTCGATAAAAGGGTGGAGCTTATTCACCAAGGTTCCCTAGACTTGAAGTTGGCAAATTCAACAAATGAAAGAAGCGATGCTTTGCTATTTGATCGATGGAACCTTATTATGTCAAGTGTATAAATGAAGGTCCATTTATCCCAAAGATCAAGGTTTGCCCAAACCTCAAGCTCGATGGACTCGTGATGAAAGGAGAGTGGTCAATCGTGACCAAAGACTCAAAAGTATCATCATATCATGTCTTCACGATGATATAATGGAGTCAATTATAAGTCGTAATACGCCTAAACAAACTGGGATGACCTAGTCCATAGCCATGAAGGCCCATATGATACCAAGGAAAACAGGATTATGGACCAAACTCGAGTATAATACCTTCGTGGCTGGGGACTCAAACTCTCTCACAAACTTACACCGATACAAAACTCTTTTAAATGAACCTGCAAATGATGGTGTTAAGTTGTCCAAACATGAGATTAATGTTGGTTTTGTCAATTGTCTACCCGAGAAGTGGTTGAACTTCTCGTGGACTTAGAAATGCAAATCATATTCAAAATCTTGAACTTCCCGAAATTTATGGGAAATTTGTCTATGAGGAAAACCTCATCATGCAGACGATACCCCGACTTAAAGAAGTCTCGTGAAGTCAAGAAGTCCCCACCATCACCTCACCTATATCAACCGCCTTCTTTTCTAACAATGTGGTTCAAGATTTTCAAGAAAATTCGATGATGAGCCCGATGAGAGATCAAGTGAGAGTACCTAAATGACCCGAATGTTGAATTTCGTGAAAGGGCACCTTGCAAACTCTCAAGGTTTATGAAAAGAAACAAAGGTTTTTCAACTGCTAAAGCAAATGAGGACACTGGTGCTTTAAGTGTCACAAAAGAGGTCATTTTGCAAAGGACTGCTTTTTCAAAACAATTTTCAACCTCTTATGCACCATCGTGGTCAAATCAGTCCTCGTGCTTTAGCAAATTTCAACCTAAAATCTATCGGCTTCATCAAAACTTTCGTAATAAATCACGAGAACAAAACAATAGATTTTGAAGCTAACTATAGGAAAATCAAAGCTAAGCTTGCATTACTTGAGGCCACCCCTCGTAACCAAAAAGTGTTTAACTGCATGTAGGTAAAACAAAGGTCTTGTTGTCGAAACCTTCAACTGGGATGAAGAGCCGCCTCATCGATGATGAATGGTGCATGTCAAGACCGATGGCCCTCTCAGAGGAAGACAAGCTAGTGTTGGAAAGAATCATGCCGAAATGGAGAATGGGTCAACATCACAATGAAGAAGGTAAATATTCTACTTACTATGGATGATGATTCGATTGGCATCCTATATGAACTATATCAATGTTGATCTTAAGTTTGTAGAGGAGCAAAGACTAAATCTTTTTCTAAGTACAACAAGTTAAGTTTTGAATTGAATAAGTGTAGGGATGAGTTACTTGTGTTAAAACATAAAAGCTTGAGGCTATCACCTTACAAATTCAAAACACCGAATTAGTTAAAAGAAATCGTGCTCTTAAAGATGAACTTAAGAAAGAAAAAGAAATCATTGATAGTTGTACCAACAAGAATCCAAGAGTCTTTGATGTTGTGGTGCTCCCAAGAGCAAAAAGAGAGTCATAGGTGAACATCATCTTTCCGACTCCTACAACAAAGACCGTAGTCCTAAACCATTTATGTCCGTGGCATGATTACCAATATGTTGTCTGCTCCCAAGCCCAAAGGATTGGATTGAAAGACTTAATCCGAGAGTAAGCTTCCTAACTTTGACTCGAAGAATTCTAGAGCTCGAAAGTCAAGCTCTAAAGAGCATGTTGACTCCAAGATGTGCCCAGAGCACCGAACACATCTCCGAGTCTCGAAGATGAATCTCAAGCACCACTTCCACCTTGGAACCCCTTGTGGTGCCGATCCTAGCTCGAGCTTACTCCATTACAATACAATCCACACTCTCCTAAAGAAAGGTCCGACTTGGTACAACCATCCCGAAAAGACCATCAAACCAACTCAACAAGAATCCACCCCACCGAAACTTCGATATCCTCGGCCCCATCAAGTCGATCGATTCAAGAATCGATCGAACTTGTGAGAAGCTAATCGACAAAATGGAATCCATTGAAAAGGTCCTCGAATCAATCAAGGAGACAAAGTCGCCTCTAGTTCCTCAAAATCAAAAGCCACCACCAAAAACAAGCGTAAGTGTGATCCGTGCCACTATACCAATCACACCACCGACAATCGTTATAGAATCCTTTTGCATGATCCGCAAAAGGATGATCACTGAATCGCCGACCACTTGCAATATGTAAGCTCTCTCACCAAGCAAACTACACCAAAGTTGGTCATCGTGATGCTTTTTCATCCAAGTCACCAAAAGTTGAGAGCAAAGCCTTTTCCTCCTTGCCCACACCGCGCTTTAATGATCATCGCCGATGATTGTCTTATGAACATATGTTGTGATATTTGCGGTAACACACTCATAAGACATCCCAAAGATGACAATGTCATCCATGCAAGGAGAAGTTCAAAGCAACCCAAATCCACCGAGTCATCCTCGCCTCTAAATGCAAAACCCGTGGTAGCTCATCAGACTCCACCAACGACCATGAATCGATTGCTCAATTCAAAGAGACCATGATACCCAAGCCCACTAGTAAGTGGGTCACGAAGAGAAACTAATTCGCTTTACTACTTGTGCAGAGACATGCTGTGGAGCCTATCCGCATCTAGACAAAGGATGTTCAAGGAGCATGTGGTGTGAAGGAATATATGCACAAGTATGTAAAGGAACCGGCCCAAGGTAGTATTTGGTGATAACTCATCATGTCCCATCAAGGTTATGGTTCAAGAAATGCAATGGAATAGTTTTCTAGGATTGCTTATGTCAATGGTCTCAAATACAATCTCATCGATGTCGATCGCCTATGTGATGCTAAGTACATTGTACAATTCAATGACAAACAAGGTACCATTTTCAATACCAACAAGGAAGTTGTGTTGATTGCTCCTAGAGAGACGATGTTTATGTCTTAGACATGTCAACTCTCTAAAGATGGAATCGTCTCTTTGCCAAAGCCACCGAAACTATCAACCGGCCGTGGCAAAAGAGACTCTCACACTTAAACTTCAAAACATCAACAACTTGGCAAAACAAAACAAGGTCCTTGGCTTACCATCACCGGTTTTTGCAAAGATAAACCATGCTCGACTGTGAAAAGGCAAACATAAAAGAGCATCTTTCAAAACCAAGCAAAATTTCTATCAAAAGTTGCCTTCACCTTGCATATGGATCTCTTCGACCAACACCCTAGATCAATCCAAAGATGAGAAGTATACACTTGTCATTGTTGATGATTTTTCAAGATACACTGGGTATACTTTCTTTCCAAAAGAGTCAGCAATGATACTATAATGTCATTCATCGTGAACATTGAAAACCGTAATGACATTACTGATGAAACAAATCGAATCGATAATGGTATCAATTTGAAATGCCGAGCTTGAGAGTTTCGTGATGAGAAGGAATCTCCCAAAATTTCTCATCTCCTTATACCCCCGAACAAAATGGGTGGTGAAGGAAAAAAAGAACTCATTGAGGTCTGCAAGAACTATGTTAAATGGCTCCGCCTTTCAAAGCATTTCGACCGAATCGCTTAAAACAATTGTTACACTCAAAACAGTCAATCATTGTCAAAAGACATAATAAAACCCCATATGAGATATTCAAAGGTAGACTTCGACATCACTACTTTCATGTGTTTGGATGTCTTGTGTTTATTCATAACCACAAGGATCATCTAGGCAAGTTCGATGCTAAAGTCGATGATGGATACTTTCTAGGTTACTCACCGATCTCCAAAGCCTTCGTGGTATTTAACACAATGAGACAACAAGTTGAGGAAACTTTTCATGTCACCTTTGATGAAAGTGTAGAAAGCATCGTTCACCAACACTCAATGGAGGATATAAGAATTGACAACTCATCAAGATATCCTCCCGATGAGTACTACTCAAACCAATTCCTCATACCAAGTCGATGTCGACATCTCATATTATGTCTTACCTCACAACCGTCACAACAAACTATCAAAGTGAATTCATTGATAATCACCGGCCCCCCGATGGATAGGTAACACCGATCCAAATGATCGGGATCCGTAACTCAAGAACCTCTACCGTAACAAGACACCTTAACAGATGATCTAAATGATCCCGGCTCTTGCACTGAACTCCCAAAGGACATCTTCAAGCTCGGATCCCGCACCACAAAGTAAGTGGACAAGATCTCGTGACATTGAGCTTGTAAACATCATTGGTGAACCCACCGAGGCATGCTCACTAGAAGCATGGTCGCTAACTTAACCGCAGCTTGACCAATGAATGTCTATATGCCGATTACTCATCGAGATAGAACCCAAAAGTGTCATCGAGGCTCTAAAATACCCAAGCCGGGTTCGGGCTATGCAAGAAGAATCACATAGCTTGATAAAACAAGGTCATGACCTTGATCAAATGTCCTCGGGATGTAGTAGTCATAGGAATGAAGTGGGTTTCGAGAAAAAAAAACCGATGAAAACGGCATCGCTATTAAAAACAAAGCCGACTTGTAGCCAAAGGTTACATCAACAAGAAGGCATTGACTATGATGAAACATTTGTCTTTGTTGCAAGAATGGAAGCCATCAGATCTTCCTTGCATATGCAACATACATGAACTTCGTGGTCTACCAAATGGATGTTAAAAGTGCATTCTTAAATGGTGATCTCAAGGAAGATGTATATGTTCAAGAACCTCCGTGCTTTGAGAGTAGTGAATTTCGACTATGTCTCAGAAGCTTGACAAAGCCCTTTATGGACTTTAACAAGCTCCTGTGGCATGGTATGAAACTCTCTCGGCCTTCCCGATACAAAACAAGTTTGTCGAGGAAAGATAGACAACACAATCGTTTGTCTATAGAACTCAACAGATGTGATATCGGTCCAAGTGTATGTTGATGACATCATATTTGGCTCAACAAACTACAACTTTGCAAAGCAGCTTGAAAAACGATGACAAAGAAGTTTGAAATGAGCATGATGGGGAACTCACATACTTTCTTGGACAACAAATCGTGCAAACCGATAAAGGAATATCCATCAACAAGAGAAATACACGAAATCTCTTGAAGAAATATGAGATATCCGACCGTGCCTCAAGAAGACCCAATGGTCCCACCTAACAACCTTGGACCCGATCTCACCGGCAAATCACCAATCAAACTCATTTCGGAGGATTGTAGGCTCACCGATGTATCTAATTGTTTCTAGACCGGACATCCAATTCTCCTCCGCCTAATAGCAAGATATCACCCAATCCTAAAGAATCCCATCTCACCGCAGCCCAAAAGAATACTGGTACTGAATGGAACCCCAAACCTTGGACTATATTATCCAAAATGCTCGTGGTTTGATCTCAAGGGTTACTCGATTCGATTATGCCGCATGGATGTAAAAAGTACCTCGTGGTCCTGTCAATTTTTGGAGGAAAACTAGTTTGTTGGAGTGCTAAAAGCAACAATCGGTGGTTATGTCCTCACCGAAGTCGAATATGTAGTGCAGCAGGATGTTGTGCTAATGTATTATGGATGAAAAGTCAACTCAGCGACTATGACATCCATTACAAATGGTACCCATCTTCTCGTGATAACACCAGTGCCATTGCAATCTCCAACAACCCCGCCCTCCACCAAAGAACCAAACACATTGATATCGATATCACTCATCGTGGATCACATAATGAAGGGAGACATTGAACTTCATTTCATCCCCACCGAATATCAATTGGCCGATATCTTCACAAAACCTCGATGAACCTACCTTCGTGAGACCGAAAGTTGAATGGGAATGCTTGACATAGAAAGTCGTATCCAAAATCAATCTCAAGAAGTTCTCTCAAATGGTTCATCTTCCCGAACATCCAAAACAAACCTCTCACCGAATGAGTAAGACTCATTCGTGGTCCGTGACATTTGACAAATAGCATTGAATGAGTAACTAAATAATCCAAGTATCGCTTACTTAAATGTCCTAGGTTGGTAACTATGCTAATTTAATATAGGAATATATGTCTCTTTGTCTTATCACATCCCACTTGGCATTTAATGCTCTCACAAAAATATCAAATTGATATTTTATCTCTGCAAAAGTGCACTTTTATCGCAGACTCGCAATTGTTCCTTGAAAACGGATTTTATCGGGTAATGGAGTGGTAGCATTAAATGTGAAAATTCAAACGTTTTCAAAACCAAGTTTAATATTCCCATTTGTGCACAAATCACCCCTCTTACCACTCTATAAATACCCTCTTCCAACACACACAAACACACACAAATTATTTTCTGCAACAAAACTCTGTCAAAATCATTTCTAAAACTAAGAAATATTTGTGTGTGCTCAAAAACTTTTCAAACCTCTTTTGGAAAACCCTTCTTGTAAACATTTACAAAAGTTTTTCATCACAAACTTGAGAGATAAAAAAAACTTTGATTATTCTAGTCAAAATATTTTCAAAACCCTAAAATCTTTTAATGGAAATGGCTAGAACTCAATCTCTCCAGTTTGCTTCTCAGTGGGTAGGGGATCTTACAAATGTTGAATTTAAAACTAATAATGTCATAGGCAATTTTGAATACCCTGAAACCGTCTCACCTACAAAGACATTATGGAATTTTGTTTAATTGCCCACCGAAACGGCCTTTGTTCGGTGTCCTCCATTGTTTACCAAAATCTCCTCGGGAATTTTGGGCTACGACCAAGGCCTATGACCCGACACCCCATCGATGAGAATAACCTCGCACCTCTCGTGAGAATATCTCATCGATTCGGTCTTCACGGGGCAACAACGATTCACCCCGGATTACAAAACGCTTTGCACTTCAATGTATCGGATTACAATAAAGGTGTTTATGTCGCCCATCCCGAACCTTCTACGGTGAAGGATGGGTTAAAACAATTCATTTTAGATAACTTTTTGGACAAGACCCCACCACCAAAAGCTCTTTTCCGTGGCTTGGAGGATCCTATTCACTTTGTGATTCGTGTCCTCGTGGAACCACTCATCCACCGAACAAGTTAACTCTATTCACTTGATGATGGCATACCTTGATGAATGGGGTCATTTCGACATAGGGAGATCATTTACTGTGATCTCGTGACCAGCTACTGAGCAAAACTAGGACGAAATACGCTTCGTATCCTAGGTTTGTCTCTTGTGCTTACAAGTGTTACCGGGTACAAACTATCCTCGTGAAGAAAATTTTGGTGCTTTACCGGGCATCCCGAGCCAATCAAATTTTCAAAAGACCCATCCCTTGTCACTCCTATTGAATTGACGGCCACATGATTGTCAGAACAATCGAGTGGATCAATGTCTCCAAACCCCTGCCCCAAAAGAGAAAGGGAAGTCTCGGATCGACTAAGACTAAACCAAAGTCTCAGGCCCCGAGGCTTGTGAACACCGCCTAAAAGGCACAAAAGCCCGAAACTAAACAGACACCCACCCACTGTGCAACATCCACCCTCATATAACGAAGGACACCGATACATCACAGCCGGTGCCGCTGGTCACATCTACTACTCCCCAAGATCTGTAGGAAACAAACAACCCGTTGGTGGGGAGCCTTCCACCGCTCGATGATGACATTAACAAATCCAAGTCTTTGTCCGAGGGCACACCGATAAATCCCAAAGACTGGGGAAACAAACAACCCACTAATAGGGATACAACAATCACCGACTCCGCCAAAGGCACTGGAAACACCCACCGTTGTCTCGTGGGTCACTGGGGACAAAGACTTGAGGAAAGAAACAACCCACCGATACGGAACCCAAAACCAATCTCGACTCGGAGAAGGCACTGGAAACTCCCACCGTTGTCTCGAGGGTCAACGGGGACAAAGACTCGAGAGGATATATACCACCACGATATGGAACCCATCACCAACCCTTACTTACAATTTGTCGATGTCACCGGTATTATATTCTCGGAGGATGAACTTGTTGAATCAAGATGAAATTTTATCACCGAGAAGAAATGGACCGAGGTTCAATCGAACAAGAGCCTCACCGATCCAAAGGAGCATACCGAGTCACCATTTCATCCGTAAGATAATGACTCAGACTCCTCATCATCCACTGGGAATTTAACTGCTTTGACAACATTCTTCCAACATCGAAAGACGGTGGTTCGGTGGATCACTAAAGCCTCAAGGAAGTTGTACATCGGGTTCTCGAACAATTTTGGGATCAACACACCGAAGCGGCATCCACTATTACCGATCTTCGATCCGATGTGCTCACCTTCAATGAAAATGTTCATGAGCACGTAGATCTCATGTACCAACACCTTATCGATCGATGAAAACTCGTTAAGTTTCTCAAGCATCTTGGTCATGTGAAGTTACAATTGATGAAATCAGGATGCTATTAAAGAAGACCCAAGAATCAATGCTAAAGTGCCGAAGCCACCGAGGTGTATGTGAAAATTCATCTCGACTCACCGAATCGATTGAAATGCTCCAACTGCAAATGTTCGTGGTCTCCAATCTTCGCCTCGGTCTCTTCAAACCTCGGTGGACTCTTTGAACACTCGTGTAGTGCTATGGCTCAGCCTCATCTTCTATGGCTCGGAATCTTGGTCCCCGAATGACCGCATTGGAGATCTCAAAGCTAACTCGATGCAAAGGTCACCTGGTCTTCAAGCAGACATTTTAGATTAAGGCCATGATCACCGAAATCTATCAGCCTTCATGGTCAAGCAGCTCCGTCCCACTCAAGACCAACTCCAACTCTCGCCTCATCAAGCTCGCAACAGTTGAGGGGAGAATACCATCAAGAAACTCCTCTTCACATCGAGGGGAGCAAACACCACCAATGTCAGAGCTCCCACATCATCTCGCACCGGTCTTAGCAATACCCATCTCCTCACTACCACCATAAACATCAACAACAACACCGACGGTCACAACATCAATCATGACAACAACACCACCCTTAGTTGCATCATCTTCCTCGTGCCAGACAAAGGCAAAGGCAAAATGACAATCACGAGCACGAGAAGATTCCCTATAAAATCGGCGACATCAATACCGCCACACCACAACAAATGAGTAAACATCTTGCTAAAGAAGAAAGAAGATTGAAACTAGCCGAGGAAGAGAAAAGGAACAGAGAAGCACCGCAAAGGTTGTCGCCAAGAAGTCGAGAACATGGGATTAGATCCAAGCAAGCTTCAAAAGGGTCAGCAGACAAAAGTTCAAGGATGCTCAGTCGCTCGGATGGCCGCAATGAGAAAGCGGCAAACAAAGAAAAATAAAGTTGGTCGCGTGCAAGAACGAATTGATCATTACAACGGACAATGACAAGTCAAGGAAGGCGAGAAAATCATCGATGTCAAAATCATCCCCAATTCCAAACCACTAGCAATGAATGTCTATGGGGTGATAAGAGACATTCGAGATTCATGATCCTTAACTTTTGTTGATTTTGGGATCACCGAACTCGATGAGCTTGGTCCAATCATTGAAAAGAAGCAAAATAAGGTGGTCAGGACACGATTAAGATGCTCGAAAAAGATATGAAAGGTCGAGAGATGCACCACCCAACTGGAATTCACCGCTTGACCGCACCTCAAGGATCTCAACCACAAGCATCCACCGGCAAAGGAAAGAGTTGAGTTCCACCGAGATCAAAGTGCTCGCTTAGAATGCAACAGAGCCGCCGAGGTGTGAAATTTGTGAACTGTCTAGTGATTGAAAAGCCCGAAAGAGGCTATTTTCATTGATGTCTACGGAACCCAAAGATTCCAAAGGTGGAGTGATATCGATCAGCAGAGTGGCTACTATGATTATCTATATTCCAAGAGCCTCTCGGATCCAATCCCAAAGAAACATCGTGTTTTGTCAAGACCGAATGCTAAGATAAGAGACCATCCCGACAGGAAACACTCATCACCAAGAAAGTGAAGCTTGAAGCACGGGAATCCATCCGGACCGACATCATGTTATCTTTTCTTTGTACTAGTGATAGGAACCATGTAAGATGATTAATAAAGATGTATGTTTTTGTTAAAATACTCGGTGTTCCATATTGTATTCATTAGTACATTCAGTAAGTAAAAGCTATTTGCTCAATTACACCGATCAAACACTTAGGCTATTTGATATCCAAATAGGGGAGACTGTTGGGTTCAAGAATACCCAAACCCTTAATCTAGGATTTGAATAGAAAATAACCTAAGTGTTTGATCCGTTAACACTATCAGTCATCGAGTGCATAGTCTCTCAATGAGCCATCTTTAGGTTACTCAAGACGAGTGAAGAAGAAGCCTCCACCAAAGAAGGCGGAACTTAATGGGTGAAGACTAAGTCAAGAAGAAGATGGTGGATTCGGTGAGTGATGACAATAACTCATCGAATCCCTAAGACTCTCTCCAACTGCTAACATCGAAGATAAATCAAGGAAGAGATCAAGGCTTTGAAGATCAAGAATGAGGGACTAGCGGGAAAAGTTTAACCAGATAAAACTAAGTCCCCAAGTTCTTTACCCGTATAAAACTAAGTCCCTATCTACTAAAGCCATATCTTCCCATTTATAGTAAGAGGCGATACTAAAGGATTCTCGTTAAGGAAAGAAGTCACTCACCGACTACTAATAGGCTTCAAGATCAAGAATGCGGGACTAGCGGGAAAGGTTTAACCAGATAAAACTAAGTCCCAAGTGCTTTACCCGGATAAAACTAAGTCCCTATCTACTAAAGCCATATCTTCCCATTTATAGTAAGGCGATACTAAAGGGATTCTCAATGAAGAAGTCACTACCGACTACTAATAGTAGTAAATAAAGAATCGAATATATCTATATTCGTGATTACCGTGATCAATGTGTTTGTCTTCTAGGTTAAAGTTAAAATCATACTTGTATAAATAGATAAGAGAATGAATGAAAAGTTTAAGCTTGTGAATTGTAAAACACACAAACAAGCCTACTTTTCACCTCCAAATACAACTTTATCCCGAGATAGCTCAAATGGGTTCTAAGAGTTGTGCTCGGACTTATCCCGAGCTTGAGAGAGTCACCCAAACTTTGTTATTTCAATCCCAAGTACTATTCCGAGTACTTGGGTAACGATTCTTTGATTTATTTCTAATAAGAATATGATGTTGAAAATTACTTTATGTGTTTTAATTACGTTAATTTCGGTCATTATTCACTATTAAATTGTTTTAAGTACTTAATTGTTTTTTAAACGATAGTGAATAGGGAACAACATTCACTCCAAAAAATAAAAACTCACTTAGTTGCAAAACACTCCCATTCTCACACTCCATTTTCACTTCAACCCACACAACATAAAACACTCAAACTCTCTTGTAGTTTCGTCGATCCAAGGAATAAAAGAAAGCAAGATAGTCGGTCGTTTATAAGGTCCTAAGGAGTCTTAGTTCCCGGTTTTCCTTTCATCTCACTCGACACACATTTACTCGAACCCATCAGAAGAAATACAAACCCTTTTACACTTGTGGTCCTTCGATATACCCATCCTCATGCCCCATTCGATCACAGTGGCATTTACTACAAAATATACTCACCTTCATACCCCATTCGGTCACAGTGAACATCAAGTAAGAAAAGGGAGTTATTCCTTAGAGTTTAAACAAGTTTTAAGGGGTTTGGCTCAAGCTAAGGTGAACAAGTTGCGTGTTCGACTTGTTTAGGAGAGTTTCGGGTTGTTTTTCCTTACGTTCACGTTCGACTCACTACCTCGCGAGCTCTTCACCACCCTAGAGGTGTAGTAAGCCCGTTCTAACCATTGTTTTTATCCGTTTACATGCATGCTAAATGGTCAAAGTTGTGGTTATAGCTTGTGTGGTAATTGTCCTAAACGTTTAACATTAATAGAGATTATAAACTTGAACTTATTTTCGACTCACATGCATCAACTAGGATACGAGAACTCTTTGAAAAACGAAAAACGAACTAATGAAAGCATATACGAATCAGACTAAGAAGTTTTGGCCTTGTTTTAAATGGGTTGAGTATCATTTTTTTTTGTTTCGTTTTAGTCGCGGGGAAACACTAAACTACTTACAACTTAGCTTGTGCTTATTTTGAAAACCACTTGAACAAGAACCTTCACAAACTCAATTTTGAGAAGAAATAAAACATAAAACTTCTACATGCAAACACACATGCTCGGTTTACTGAGTAGAAAATTTATTACAAAAGAACACAGTTAAACGTTCGTTAAAGACCTTTAAGATGTAAGGGAAATACTAAACACACCTTGGCTCAGATGGTTGGGTCGTTTGAGTTGCGAGGGAAGGGTCCTAGGTTCGAACCTTGCCCTTGACGGATTTTGCAATTCTTATTTTTGAACTTTCATAATTTGACAGATTTGGTCCCTTAGCTTGTACCTATCACCACTTAAACCCAAAAACTGAATAGGTATAAAACTTATGCAGTTTTTACACTTCAGCCCCGCATCCCCCCCTATTTTGACAAACTTAACACTTCCTTCAAAATTTATATAAGTTATTAAAACTTATAATATTTTACACATTCAGTCCCTCCACTTTGAATTCCTTTCCACTTGCCTTAAAAAAATTTATAAGTTTAAAACTTATATTAACCTCTTACATTTTCTACCCCTAGACTTTAACCCACTTGATACTTTTCTAAAAACCTTTACAAGTTTGTAACTTATACGGTTTTCACAACTTCAAATCTTCGAAGTTGAACACATTGACACTTGTCATCCTAGAACGTTATAGTTTGATAAATCTATAATACTTTACCACATTTAGTTAAATGAATATGATAATACATATTTTTATTTAACGACTATCTCCGCATAAACTATAATTAAAACATTTATTCAAATATACTACTTACTCTTTACTTCTATAAAATAAATATAGATAACATACATACGTTTTCACGTCACGTCACGAAACAAAACAAATATAATAGATACAAGTTGACTGGTATTTATTTCCACTTCTCTAATACTTAAGCCAATATTCGAGTCAACTCTTAAGTTGATATATTATAAATATTCCCATACTTATTCCAAGAGCCAATACTTACAAGTATTTTCATCACTACATTTTATATACGTCGATAATCAAATTAACTTACGAAACGTTCACATAAACTACGTAACACAACCACGTGAGAAAGTATTTGAAAACATTTATTTTTGAACTTTACCACACAAGTTAAAACGATACGGGTGTCCTATAGCAAATCATTTTTCAAACATTACCATTTAGGGTCGTAAACGGAATATATTATCTAAGACTTGCCATATTATATCTAGGTTTCGTGTTGAAGCCGTTGTCATATCGTACTTGCTATTGTTGTGTATTTCACCGTATCACCATGTGAGTTCATAGCCCCACTTTTACTCTTTTAACCTGCTTTTATAAACTCTTTGGAAATACATGCTATAAACTAGAACACAAGTCTTTTCTTAAAATGTATGCTTGCTCGATTATTATTATTATAGCCTAAGTTCACCGCCAAAAGTCCCTTCATCACGAACCATTAATCATCATGGTTAACGCAAATATTGTGGATAGTACTATGGAATCGACGACCCGACTGGTTATCTAAATAACCCAAGCACTATATTTGGTATCTCTATGTAATTGGCTATTACATCTTGGGGCAATTTTATTACTTACACCAAGAATTAGGTGTATGATTAGTTTGGTATCGTGAGCTTAGTGCATAATAATAATCTTTGTTTTCTATGGTAATTGTCTTCAAGCAATTATCATCTCTTACTTGTGTTCAACTATTTACTAAACCTATGAATATCACTCACCTTTGTGTTGATCTTTTTAAACATGTTTATCTCATGTATTAAAAAAGCGATAGCTAACTCGAGCGGCCAAGATTTGGCGTTTTGCATCATACCATGACTACTGATTTATATACGGACCACATTTTATTAATTTACCATTTTTCCGAACAAATCAATCTTTGTAAACTCTATTTTACTTCAATAAATGGAAATCTTTTAAGAAAAATCTTTATTTTTCACTTTGTGTTATGATCCAATTGAGTAGATCCCAAAACCTTTTCTTCCGCCGCAAACCATTTTGGGGTGTTACAAAACTCCTTAGTCAAGTAGCGTTTCGATCTTGATGATATCCAACTTGACTCGACTTGATTACATCCTTAAAAATTACTCTCTCCGTCTCATTATAAATGTCCACATTACTATTTTAGTTTGTCTCAGAAAACTATTAATTTGCAACAATAATATTATTAATATTAATAGTTCACCATTTTACTAATTTATTTTGTCTTAGAAAAACTATTCATTTGCTAAAACAACTCTATAACTTTTGTTTAATCATCCTTTAATTAACAATATTTATAAAATAAAACTTATTATTTATATAAATACATGATTTCAACACATGTAATTAAAATAAATGCGTTTTAATAAGGTATATATTAATATAAGTAAGTTAATATTTGAAAATGTCTTTTAATTTAGGTAAGGTTAAACAACACTCATGTGACTGTTGTTAGCAAATCCTTTAGATATTTTTTCATATCATAATATCTACATTTAATTAACACGTTAAATGCATGATTAAAAAAAAACATTTTATTAACTAAACTATACATTTATTACACATATCATAAAATATTATAACAAAAACAAAATTATTTGTGAACACTCACAAAGCGAGTGCAATTCAAAAACACGTTACAAGAGCAATATCCAGACATGTCAGATTCAAGTCATGATCTATCTTTTACCAATATAATCAAAAGGGTGTTTGGTTAGAAAGTATTGCTATAAAGAAATGGCTTTCATTCCCATTTTAGTTGTTTAGGCTACCCGCAATAAGCCCCTCAACCGATTCGGTCGAGGAGGTCGCTCATGGTCATCCTTGTTGTGGGATTCTGGGTTGCTGCCGGTCGAGAGGGATGAGGGTCGAGAAGCCGACCGATTATGATACTCAATCACTTGTTTATGAATATGATGGGTTACTTGTTTCGACATATTTAGTGTTATGAAAATGAAAAAGATCATATATATGAACTTGTCATCAAACGCAAATCAGAATTCTATGTACATAAAAATCTCTATAATCCAAAAAAAAGTTAAGTGAGAATTAAAAGTAAAATTCCAAAAGTCAAATCTTAAATAAGCTTAGACAATCCAATCCTTGTTCCTCATAAATTATAAGTAGAAACCAAAATTTTAATGCATATCGAAACATTGAGATCAAAGAAAACATAAAGAAAGGATAATATAAAACAAAAAATGATGTGGAACTTGAAAAATTAAGAGAGTGAGTTGGTAAAAATGACTCATAAATAGTGATGTTATATTTGTATGTATAATTGTCACTCTAATAAATCACATGGTTAAAACACTTATCACTCTGTTAGGTGTATAAGTGTCACCAAAATAGCTAAGTATACAATTGAAACATCGTTTATAATTCAAAGCAGAGATACAACTCGTGTGCTATCAGTGTGTAGCTAAATGGTATAAAAATATTAGTTTAAGATTTTAATTATTATTGTAATATTTTAATTTTATTGGAATTATTTATTTAATATTTTTTATTATTAATGAATTTTAATTTTTTGTTAGAAAAGTTGTTAAAAAAAATAGACGCTATCGTTTTACGCGCTTAAAAGGTCGTAATTAAAGTATATGAGAGAGAAAGGCGATGTCTTTGTAAAAACGAGGCTATCGAGAATATATTGAAAATAATTTTTGGTTAATTAATTTAATAACTAAATACGAATACAAATAATGTATATTTTTAAACCTATAAAAATAAGACGAGCTTTTAAACCCATTCCAATTACCATAGTGATTCCCAACATAAACCAAACACCAACTAATAATGTCGACACACCACAAGTTGTCACATGCAGTAAAAGAAAAAGCAAAGAAAAAATAGAAAATACCGAGCGTTTATTCCACGCCAACTAACAGACCCCACCAAACCAATCCCAATTCCCCACACATTCACACAAACCACCAAAAATTAAAAACCCTAAAAACAAACAAACAGTTTGATTTTTATACGATTGGCTCTCATTTCTATCCAAAACTAAACAAATAAAAAACTTCAACTCTTTTCCTTTCCTTTCCTTTGCTTCCACATCTCATCTTCCAGGTAAATTACGTCTATTTTATACATCTTATTTATAGTTATAATTAGCTTAGTTTAATAAAAAAACTATTGTAGATCCGTTGATTTGGTTGTTGTTGACCGTTGACTGACTTGTTTGAATTAGGGTTTGGTGTGAGAGATATTTAATTTAGGGTGATGGCTTCGAAAAGGATTTTGAAGGAATTGAAGGATTTGCAGAAGGATCCTCCTACCTCATGCAGTGCTGGTATAAATTTTTAATTCAATTTTTTTATAAAATTAATTTTATGATTTGATGTATTTTTGTTGAAATTTAGTGGATTTATTGATTTATGGTTTATTTAAGATTATGGGGTGTTTGTTTAAGCTTATATGTGAGCTTACGAGCTTATCTGATTTCGGCTTATGAGCTTAAAATAAGCCGGAAAGTCGGGGTTATGAAATATAAGCGCATAAGCTCACATATAAGGTTAAACAAACACCCCTATAAGCTGAAGTTGATAAGCTCAAGCGCTGTTAAAAACATTTTGTTGTCTTTGATAAGTTTCAGTTACCCATAACCTTACAAATAAGGTAAACCAAATACTTCTTATATGTAGTTCGTTGAGTAACACGTTAAGAATAATATAATATTCTTTTGTGGAACTATGGAGTATTGTATGTCCAACTTACTAGCCATGAAAACATTAGTAGAAAGTCTATTGTTAAGAGTTTGCGCCAAAACGCACAACTAAAACAAGCTGAATAGGTAAAGGAAATATTAGATTTGTGGTTTAGCTGATTAGTATGATAAGGATATGTGCCCTGGACTAAAAAGCTAGTCGATATAATTGATATGAGGTTAAGATTTACACGGATTCGGTGTGATAGTTTTTTTTTGTTGTAAATTAATAGGTGATTATGTATTTCTAAGTGTGTGAGATGAGGTGGTGTGTAATTTGGGCATGATTAACTGATCTTGAGCACCTTGGATTGGTCTTTGTGTATGCAAGCTGTGTGATTATGTTGCTGTTATCAGTTGGATGGTTGCTGGTGATAATTTTGTTGTGCATGCATCACTTTTGTGTATGAACTATTCGGCAGCATGCTTCATGACTTGGTATATTCAAAAGAAATTACCGAAGATGCTAATAGATTTACATTCACTTATTCTTTGTGCGGTTATTGTAATCTGTGCCTGGGGTCATCCGTGTCCGGAATATGTAATTTTTTTGATGTGATATAGCTGATAAGGTGTGTAATTTACTTTGCAGGTCCGGTTGCTGAAGATATGTTCCACTGGCAAGCGACAATCATGGGACCATCTGATAGCCCATATTCAGGAGGAGTATTCCTTGTTTCGATCCATTTCCCTCCGGACTATCCTTTCAAGCCTCCCAAGGTAGTTTTGCTGTGCGTAATTGTTACTTTGTTTCTTGTTTCTGTTATTCTCAGTGTCAATTGTGTAAATTTGGAAGAATAAAACAATAAATCTATTATGATGTTGTTTAGCAATAATGAATTCAATGTTAAGAATAGCGAATTCAAAAGGATTGGTGTTACTATAAGGTATCGCCTATATTCTTTCATAGCCTGACTAATTAATTTTAAGTACATTCTTCAGTACAAAATTTAACGCTACGCCTTCGGCTTTGCTGGAATAGCAAGCGACCTACACTTATTGATTCGAGAAGAGGCCCAAACACGGATTGTGCAATCGTTTCGAGCTTGCTGTTTGGAAGAAGGTTTATGTTTTGGTTATAGTAGTCAACTTGCAAAATTAAGTGGTTAACCAGAGCATAGTTGACGCAGTTCATTATTCAGGCAGCCTGTTAGAAGCTGTGTCGAATTTGCAATTGAAACCAAATGCATTCTAGGTTGCATCACTTAATTATCTAACTGACACATAAGTTCCTTTGCTCTTCGGTTTTAATCAAAGTATGTCTACAGTGTATGCCTCTCATTGTAGTTTGAGGTAGCAGCACTTTCATATCTCTAAAGTCTTGTATCTTAGGAGTCTTGCAGAATTTTGTTAGATGTTCGATGCTGGATAGAAGATCACTTACTGTTACCATTATTTATACCCTTTTCAATCTTACATTGCTCTTCGATTGGTTCTTGTATACGTGTAATGTTATCGGTTTCTGTTCTCCGGTCTATGTATTTAAACTTCAAGATTTAACTAGGGAAATCGTTCTGACGACATGTCATGCGGAAGCGGAATTTACTCTTTTATTGATATGCCATTATGGTTTTGGTAACGGAGTCATGTATGTTTACAGGTTGCATTCAGGACTAAGGTCTTTCACCCTAATATCAACAGCAATGGTAGCATCTGCTTAGATATCCTGAAGGAGCAGTGGAGCCCAGCTTTGACAATCTCAAAGGTTCGATCTTTATAACATAGCCTTTATTTTTTTGATTATCATACATTTGAAATCAGCATTTAGCTAATAGAATAATTGCTGGTTCAAACATGATTTCCAATCAACTTTGATACATTAATCTTATTGTTCCCTCTAGGTTAAGAAGAAAATGATTCCATTTCTTACACCTTTTATATAGCTAGACTGATTACTTGTTTTTCTGTTGGAACAATAGATTTCCTTAGTTGCGTAATTATTTGGTTTTTCCGACTGAGGGAGCGTTTGATATAAACGTGAAGATTTTTTTTTCCTCGCATTTTAAAGCTTTCATGTGATGATAGACTTCCAAAAGCACATGCAATTTTTTTTCTGTTTACAAACTTCATGAGTATGAGCTTTTGAATGCACTTTTATTTTAATATTGTAATTGCGTTGATAATCAATATTCTGTAATTCGTTTATTTACTTATGAATGTTTAAGTGGTATTCTTGATCTACTTACTTATGAATGTGTCGATTTAGGATATATGGGTCAAGTAAAAGAATAACTTATATGGGAATGATTCAACTTATGTACGATGTGAGTTTTATAAATCATACAATTTCCTGAACCGGTTTGTTCAAAGACCTGGCTTGGTGTAATGATATCGATATTGTGGTCATAACTAATACATAAGCTATTTACACAAAAAATGGACAAAAAAGTTGTGTGTTAACCAGGACCCTTTTGACTCTTGAGAAAAAGGACATTTTGAGTTGTTGTGTTCATATTATTAGCATACCTGGTGAAAATGTTGTGTTGATGGATGTGGAAGTTGAATACTTGCTGATGTGATCTGCAGGTTTTGCTTTCCATCTGCTCCCTGCTGACCGACCCAAACCCTGATGACCCGTTGGTGCCAGAAATTGCTCACATGTACAAGACCGACAAGTCCAAATATGAGGCCACTGCTCGTAGCTGGACACAGAAGTACGCCATGGGATGATTGAAAAAAACTCATTCATGGCATGTTTAAACGAATGGGTGGTTTTTTCGATCTGCATGTTATGGGTGGTGGAAGCATTATAATAAAATGTTAGTAAGACCTCTCTGTTTTATTTTTCAAGTGTTTGTTTAAGAAGCTTGGCAAGGCATTGAACATCTCGTCTCAATTTGTGTATATTTGATTCGTAAGGAAGGGGAAAATTTGTACTGTAATGTCGAAATGTGTTGTTTTCTCCATTTAATCTTATGCCTTTGTGATACCCCTTTGAACTTTTTGTTGGTTTGAACTTCATGCCTGTTTGTTTCTATGTCAATTGGAAAGGAACTGGCTACACAAGACTTGGATTAACCTAACTGGCAGTTCAGTTCAGCTCAACTAACCATCATCTGATTGGTCCCATCAGAAATCAATATGGGTTTTTCTGTTATGTGCCTTATGACACATGATAAGAAGTGAAAAAGGTACATAAAAGTACATGGGGATTCACAAAAAATACATTTTTTATAGAGTAAATTACACCGTTCGTCCTTGCGGTATACGTTGACCGACAAGTTTCGTCCTTTTCACCAAAAAGGTTACCATCCGTCTTAAACGCCAACGTTATGTAGCGTTAGTCCTCCACACTAACGGCCCACTAACTCTCGTTAAACGTCCGCATATGATAGCCATGGCATGGGGATTTTTTATTTTTCATACGAATTTCATCTTCTATCTCTAATATCTCATCATCTTCATCTACAAACTCACCCACCACAACCACAACCACTGTACACCACCACTCTCACTATCTCCAACCACCTTCACAAACCTCAATCATCATATTCAATAAAAATTCAAGAAACCCACCACTAATTACCTAATTACATCTTCAACCATAACTACCACCACCACCAACCAAATACCATTTTCTTTTCTTCTTTCATCTTCACCCAAATACATCACCACCCCAAATACATCGTAAAAGAAAAAACCAAACGAATTTTTACAAACATAATTATAAACTCATTATTTTCTACAACATCAACAAACCCAATAATATTTATAATTCTAATATGATATCTCACTAGCAACAACATCAGGATTCATAAAAATCAAAACCCACTTACTCAAATTTATTGGAACACAATAACAAAAGCAGATCCGGTGGTTTCTCCTTTGAACCGACCACAAAAACAACCCTAACGGGTTCCCTAATTGCCGAGGAGGAACAACAAGCAAAACCCTCGGTGGGTTTTGAACCGAGCTAAAACACCCCTAGCGGGTTGTTGTGGTGAACCGACCCATAATGCAACCGATCCAATGGTCTTGTGATGATGATGATGATTTTAGAAGGATGCGGGTGATGTTTAAGAGTTAAATTTGTAGTGATGTATATGAGCGTAGATCTTGGTGGGATTGATATAAGTTCAAGAATTAAAGGAAAGTAATGCGGATTGTTGAAGATGGGTGTTGGTATGAGGATGGTGGTGCGGCGTAAGGGTAGGCGGTTCCGGTGGGTGGGTTCATACCTAGCTTCCAATCTTGGTAGCAACATTCATACCTAGCTCATCACTTGCACAAACGCACACACTTCATAAAACAAGGTGTAAATCTAGTTAGATCCGTGGGGCCCCATTTCGATATCCCACCTGCTTCTCTCTCAATATTCATAACAATCTTCATTCAGAGCTAAAGATCATGGTATTATTAAAATGACCAAATCGTCCCTTTGAGTATTTTCATACTACTCCTCAATTCGCCTTTAACGGAGTTGCTAATTGTTTTTGGAAGTTGCAAAGCTTGAGTTTTCTATGATCAAGCACCGAAGGAATGAAGAGTCTTGAACCGCCTATTGGACTACAAGTATTGGGATTGGGTATTTTCTTAGTAGTTTTATTTTATGGTATGGTTGATGTTACAAAGAACAATGGACACAAAGGATTAGGTATTTTCTTAGTAGTTTTATTTCAGTGTGCGTGTTTGTGCGAATGTGTTTTGGTGTTTTAGTGTATGTTTTTGGAAAGAGTCGGTTATGATTTATGTTGTGGTGGTTTTTTATGAAATGAGAAGTGAAATTTAAAGATGAATATATAAAGATAGTGTTTTTTTAAGCTAGTGGTTGGGAAAATGGTGGATGTATTGTTGGGGAAGATGAAGTAGAGAGAGAAATGGTAAAAGGACAAACATACCCTTACAGTTTTAGACTTAACGATCGTTAGTGTGTCCCGTTAAAGCAAAGGACTAACGCTACATAACGTTTGGCATTTAAGGACGGATGGTAAACCTTTTTTGGTCAAAGGACGAAACTTGTCGGTCAACGTATACCACAAGGACGAACGGTGTAATTTACTCTTTTTTATATGTACTTGTGTCATTTTTTGTGGATCTCATGTACTTTTATGTACTTTTTTCACTTCTTATCATGTGTCTTAGGGCACATAATAGAAAAACCCTTATTTGCCTATCTACACATACTAGTAGTCTAGGACCGAACATGCTTATCATTGCACCTATGCATATGCTCTTGAGAGCACTCTAGTGGTCCTAGTGAAACAACCAAATAGTATGGTGCTCATTTGCTCACGGTCCGTCAAGCTCTTTGTTGCATTGATAGGTTTCTCTTCCCAAGACAAGGTGGTTAGGGGTGCCGTGCAACCTACTATAGCGGTGGTCCCGACTCGTGACCACTTAGTATTCCATCACCGTAAGAGTTACCTCAAACATATGTATTAAACTAACTTCGCATAAATCCTTTCCTTCGTTGGAAGAGCCACTAACGGTATTGAACCAACTCAAACATGTGTGTCATGGGTTGTTGCGATTGGGTCGCAATCGAGTCAAGCCGAGCTCGAGCTGACAGAGCTTGAGCTTAGCTCGATAGCTCACCAAGTTTTATAATCATCCACGCTGAGCTTAGCTCAAGTAAGATTTGAATAAGGCTCGAGCTCGGTTCAAAAGCTCGAATTTACGATAAAATTGTTATCGGTTAGTTAAGCTCATCAATAAAGTGAAAAAATACATGACTAAGAACTGAAAACAAGTCGGTCACAACCTTGTAAATAGCTATGAAGAATACAAAACATCCTCTTCATAAACATCATAATTATACAAAGCATTGAGCATTAGGTATAAAAAGTATCGCTATAATATATATTTAATTATTATATCAATATTCTAATTTATTTAAACAAAATTTATATAGATATATTTACATACTCAAAAGCTCGAGCCGAGCTATTAAAAATAAAAAGGAGGCTTCGTGGTTTGTGTCTCGCATAACCTTTGCCGTAAAAACACCATATCAGCATGAAAATGTTGGAAGTGATGTCATTGCGAAGCACCCAAATCTCTTGCCTTGCTGCTCAAATAGACTCCACACCTCCTATACCTAAACATAATTCATAATGAAAAACAACTTCAAAAGCATGTTAAACATTCAAAATGAAAACGAAGTTCTAAATAAAGTATGTTTATGACATCATTATGAATTTATGATGTGACTTAGCATGGAGTAACTTTCGACAAGGTTTACAAGTAGGTCACTGACCAGGGTATGGACCCTTTCGTGGATTGTTACTTATTTAATCTTAGACCATTCGTGTTCAAAGAAATCTTAGACCACTCCCAGTGAGAGAGTAGCAAGCATCAACAAGAAGAGTAGCAATGCAATATGGATGGAAGCAAATTTGGTGTCGCGTGAGGGGAGAATCAAGGAAACGAATGGTGAACTTGTCACCGTCACCTTAGGCTAGACGGAGTGGTGCTCAACTCACCACTTGGTGAGTGAGTCACTCACGACCCACCCAAAACACCAAACCAAACTCAAAGCCATTTTTTTTCTAGTATGGTGAGTTGCTCATCTTAGTGTTCGGCTAACAAAGTGGCACCAAAGAGAGAAAGTAATGTCTTTTTATTTGTTTGGTGAGTGTGTATGTGATATTTAGTGAGGTATATTTGTATAAAATGAGTATTTTAATAAAATGTGAGGTATGGTGATCAAAACGGATGTATGATAAGTGGGAGTGAGTGGAAGTTTGAGGAGAGAAAACCGAGATGCAGTGGGATTACTCAAATGTTTTACTATTACGGAGTATTATTTATTATTTGGTTTGTGAGTGTGTGTTAGGTATTTATAGGGGTATGCTTGTATAAAAGTAACTAATGTGGCGCTGAGGTGTAAAAGTGATGTTATGGATGAGAGTAGTCTTATCATCATCGAAGATACATGAACACGTACGTCAGCAATCCATAGTGGGACACTTCCACAACATTATATTAGAGTGAACGGTGCAGAGTGACTATTATGGCGTGCAATAGTTGGTGTAATTCGTCCTTTTTGGAGGCAAGTAACAAGCATTTTTTTTAATATATTTTTATGATATGTTATGAGACATACATATGCCTATAACAGTAATAGCTAGGGAGAGTGTTTTAGTTATTATGGTATTATTGGGTGTGTGCTGAGAACTGATGTCTCAACCCGATAACAGTTATTGGTTGCAAACTGCACTTAGCTCTCTTATGCTCTTTCATTAAGAGTATTCACTATGATCACCAAAACAATTTACTCCACATCAGCGATGTTGACGTATGGTCCGGACTGGGCCAGGAATGGGTCAGGCCTGGCAGATGCGGCCCACTCTACGCCTAAACCCTAATCCATGCCCTATAAATATAGGGTTGGATCTTCTTCTAAAGGACGGTAACTCGCACGTTACACACACATCATATAACATCTTTTGCTATGCCACAACAAGATACTAACTGGACTGTCGGTGGACCCCGGCTACGGCCCGGTCCACTCCTAACGGGTTCTTTTTGTTGACAGTCTACTAGGGCTCGAGAAGACGACTAACGGCCAAGGAGAGTCGTTGAATCAAATCAGGCCAGATTATGCTTCAACAAGTTGGCGCCATCCGTGGGACCCCGAATAAACTATGTTTCGTGGTCTCATATTACCAAAAGTAGATACATTCCTAAAGTCGGAAACCTAAAACTTTGCATTCTCCCATGCGCACAATTTGCTTTGCATTCATTAAGCACAGTAGTCTTAAAAACAAAGTAAATTAAGGATAGCGAATAAATGGTCGACGTGATGATTGATTTTTATTCACGACAAGTTCTTATCATCCCGCCATTATTTTTATGATATTATAATTCTCATTAATATAATAAGTTCACGTATCGAATTACAATTTTCTTTACATGAGTTTATGAGAAAAGTCCGCATGATCGGATCTATTTTATCCTTTAATCCGCATGATCGGATCTATTTTATCTTTTAACCGCACGATCGGATCTAAGAAAAGCCCGCACGATCGGAGCTATTTTATCTTTTAGCCGCGATAAATTCGCGCAGACATCTTTTTTACGGTTGGTACTGCTCACGCCGAATAGTGCGCCGTGATAAATCTACCAGCGTAAGACCGTGACGTTCAGAGATCTTCGCGAGAGAACGTGACGCGCGAAAACCACGATGCTAGTCAATCGCCATGATGCGACCGACCAAAGGCCGTGGTATAAACATCTGCGATCATCCGTAAACGCTCGAGTCTATGCGGTTAAGATAAATCCATCCGTGTTCATCATCCGCGGTCACGGTACATCCATCCGAAGTTTTATTTTATACATTAAAAAAAAAAAAAAATCTCACGATAGGTTTTATTTTATACAAACAATTGTTTATGTAGTTTATACAACCTCACGATAGGTTTTATATTTTTATGCTATAAAGATATTATTTATGCTATGTGCTATATATTGCTTAATTTTATTAGGTTTTATATGTCGCGATTCGCGGCATATACTTTTAATCTTTGCATTGAGTGTTTTCGCAGATTAAATAAGTTTAATGCCCTACACAGTAGCACCATCAAACTTGGGGGCTACCGGTACATCCTACCATTGTTTCCGTGACGCAGTATATTTGGAGCGGATCGAAGACAATTTGAGTATTCGCACCAACATGCCGCAGGGAGACGTCTCTGTTGGTTGTAAAGACTCGCCGACAACAGACATTTTGTCGCCAAGACCGATCGGTGTTTGTCGACTTATGCGTGTAGCACGCCTTCGTCGCACCTATTTGTCGCAAGACAACAAGACACTTATGCGCAAGCACGCCTTCCGTCAGACATCTTTGTCGCAAGACAACAAGCAGCTCATATGAGCGCGCCTTCCGTCACACCATGTTGTGTCACCACCGGTACAAAAGGTACGCCTACCCGGGATGCAGCACGGGTTCCACTTTCACCCACGCCGCTATCGAACTTAAGTCAGCATCCGCATCACGACCGCGCATACTAAACTGGGGGCTTGTTGACGATGGTCCTGACCGGGCGAGAATGGGTCAGCCCTGCAGACGCTGCCCACTCTACGCCTAAACCCTAATCCATGCCCTATAAATATAGGGTTGGATCTTCTTCTAAAGGACGGTAACTCGCACGTTACACACACATCATATAACATCTTTTGCTATGCCACAACAAGATATTAACTTGGACTGTTTGAGGTGGACCCCGGCTACGGCTCGGGTCCACTCCTAACGGTTCTTTTTGTTGATGCGTCTCACTTGCGCCGGAAGACGACTAAGTAGCGAGAGTCGTTGAATCCAAATCACACAGATTACGCTTCAATGTCGACACATCACCATTCATCACACTATCAAACCCATCACCTTTACTCTTTATTACGCACGATTAAATTAGATAAACAAATTGGTTTTAAAACGCATAACAACTAATAAACAATAATATACACACGATTAAATTAGATAAAAAAATTGTTTTTAAACGCATAACAACTAATAAACAATAATATACACATGAGAGTTTGTGGTATGTGAACAAATTTATGGAGTATGAATAACACTTTGCATACTAACATTAGTGGAAATCACTGTTGGGTTTAGTGGTAAGGCGATGTCATATCGTCACATGATTTTTCAAGTTTAAACATTATTTAATGCTATGGTTATTTAAAGCGGAAAACAATTAATAAACAATAACATACACAAGAGAGTTTGTGGTATATGAACAAATTTGGCGGAGTATGAATAACACTTTGCATACTAACATTCGCGGAAATCACTGTTGGTTTAATGGTAAGGCGACGTCATATCGTCATATGATTTTTCGGGTTTAAACATTATTTAATACTATGGCTACTTTTCGTACATCTAAGTTAAATACCCGTCTTTTTAAAAGAAGCCGAGCATTGATAGAGTGATTAAACTCTTTTTAAATTCCTTTTTCTAACATTTGATGGGACAAAATTGAAGTGATGAGGGTTGATATAAATCAATGATCTTTTATACTTTTGTCAAAATTTACTATGTCACTTTTATAGAGTTAGCGTGCTGCACTAGGATATAAAGTATAAACTACTATGAAGTTTCAAGTCATATCCTATGTTATTATTACTCTCTTCGTCTTTTACATCAACAGTCTTTTCGAATGATTTTGTTCATTAGATTTCTAGATGTCCTTTACACTTAAAATATGGATATCGGATTCGGTGAATCATTGAATCCAAAAGTATCAAGGTATACATGTGTACTTTATACGAGTATCATTTACATATACAAATAGGGTGACCAAACGGACCGGATGGACCCGACCGGACCGAACCGAAACCGACGGATCGAAGGACCGCGGTCCGTCTCGATCTATCATTTTTAGCAAGTCGGTCTCGGTCCGGTCTAGTCAGGACCACAAACCGAAAATTTAGCCTTGTTGGACCGGACCAACCGATCGAGACCGGACCGACCACATTCGGTTTCGGTCAGGTTTTGCGGATTCGGTTTCGATCCGGTTTTCTCGATCCGTCCGTTTTTACCGATGATCGACCCTATATACAAAGAGTCAAAGAAAAAAATAAAGAACAAAAAAGAAGCTTTTTAGATGATAGTCGTCTTTTCATAATTTGTTGTATGCAACTTATATCATAATACACGTTGAGAACATTGTTTAATCAAAGTTAAATAATCTGCAAACTTACAAAAGCTGAAAACTCTTATGTTGGTTATGGTGTATGATAATGAGTTTTGCGGATATATTTGTGTTTAAGTAAGGTATGTTTTAGTGGTAATGTTGGCGATGTTTTGACGGTAGTGATATTGGTCACTATTACCACTAGCCTAAGGCTGGTTTTCCCTCACCATTATCACTACCCATCACGCGACACCTCCATAAAAAAGCCCTCCATCATCTCTATTTTATGCATATAGGGGTGACCACCATCACCCATCTTTTTTTCTTTTGTATTTTGTTTGTAAGTGTGTGTGAAATATTTTGTAAGGTATGTTGTATTAAAGAGTAATTTTTAAGGTGTTGACCATAAAATGTAAAAGTTGATGATAGTGGTGATGTGTTAAATGAAGATGTGGCTTTGTTGTGAATGTAATGGTAATGGTCACCATAAAAACCAGTCTAAGAGTCAAGGGTGTGGTTGAGGCTTTCCCTCGCCACATCACCTGCATATCATAAAAAAATATCTCATTTATCTTTTCCCTTTACTTTCTCTCATCCATTTCATCACCTTCTTCTCTTCCCTTAATTTTTTTTCTATTTTTTATCATTTAAAAACACTCTTAAAACACAAATATCCACACACAACAATAAATAAATAACACACTCTCTCTTCTAAACACACCTCTCTCTTTTCTTTTTCTTTCGAGATTATACAGTTGCTCAGGAGAATTTTTTGTGGCCACCTTTTGTAACAACTTGTATTTTTCAGGTCAATACTTACTTATAAACTCAAAACTATTTACTTTGAAAGTTTACATAATTACTTTTACGCGTAATCGTTAACTTAAATAGCATAAACCGAAAAACGACATTTAACATAAACCGACATTATACAAAGTTAATGTTAATACAAATAAGCCGTAAAAACATTTATTTATATTTTACGATCTTCTAATGTTTTGTTGATAACAAACGTAAAATCATTTTAACGAAACAAATAAAATACGTAAATAGTTTGAGCCAATAGTTTTCTAACACACTTACGTTTTCACATAAAACACTAAACCAAATATAAGTGATTTTATGATTTAATAATACATATGTACAACAACTAGTGTTTACATATTGGGCAAATATATACATAACTAGTATGTATTACAATGGGTAAAAACCTCAACCCATGGAGCATATTCATAACCCATGGTATTGACCCATTTGACTAGATGCATTGCATCTATTAGATACATTGTATCTAAGGAAATACCCGTGGACCAACCCATAACCCATGACCCATGACCCATAACCAAAAAACCCATGGGCAAAGAGGAGCGTCTCACGGATCCCCGAGATTACACTAGACGGATCCCAAGGGAGGGATCCGTGGAGCGATAGTTGTTTTCCTCTATAAATACTAAATAGTGAGTCATTTCTTCCTTTTGAGTTGCCACTCTCACACATACTTTTCCCAAGTATTGTAACTCTCTAACCACTGATCCTAAGGGATCTTTCTATGTAGTTTGTCTTTTGTTTTTATGTGATTCTATAGGTTTCTCTTAAAGGCGAGATCACCACTTCTTGAAGTCGAGCAAGCTCAAGTCCATGAGTTGCCATGCTTCGTCATCATCAAGACTACTGAGGTTCTCTTGTTGATACTTCTTTCTTCATCTATAGAAGTGTTGTGTCCAAGGCATTAGTGAAGAATGCCGAAAGAGTCAAGACGTAAGCATTAGTAAAAGGTGCTTAACGTCCGTATCAAAAGCATTAGTGAAGAATGCTAAAGGAGTCAAGGCGAAGGCATTAGTGAAAGGTGCGGCGTTCGTGTCAAGGGCATTAGTGAAAGATGCCTAGAGTCAAATCAAGTGGCATTAGTGAAGGATGCTAAGGTCGATAATCGATGAGGTGCATCGTTATACAAATAGTGATAGTTTGTTTCAAGGATGTTGATATCCTTGATGGTGTTGTAATAAAGAGTGGGGTCTCCTTTGGGTTTAGATGTTATGTAGTGTTGGGTAGTAGTTCCTCCATTGTAATGGAACTCGGTACTTAGCCTAATCTTGGATAAAGGGTAAGCGACGTTGTGGTAGGTGTGGTTCTCCTGGTGAAAGAACCGGTGGTTAGCCTAGTACCGAAAAAGAGTAGGCGATGTTGTGAAGGCTTCTCCACCATAAGGAGTTGGTGTGTGTAGTGATTACTAACTCTCGAGTAGGTGACTCGGGGAGTAGAGTAGGGCAAGGAAAGTGTCCTTGTGGTGAACCACTATAAATACTCGTGTGTGGTTATGTGTGCTTACTCTTTATCTTTCATTAAAATTTTATATATTTATCTATCAACGTCCAACATACACATCTAAATAGATTGACATAAGTCGATCTAAATATTTAAATCTGAAGTTTTAATTGGTAAAACTATTCAATCCCTTCTAGTTTTCCACAATTGGCATCGAGCTTCGTTACCAAGTTTCTTAGAGTATGTTGTACTTTAAAATTTTGATACGATCCGTGTATGTTTGAAATCTACAAAGAATGAAATATTTTAAAACATTTTTTTTCTTTCATGTTGGATATTGATATATTATTCTAACATATTCTTTTCAAGATATCTTCATGCTAGGATCTCTCAAAACCTTCATTTCTATTCAAAGAATAATGAAGTCAACTTTCAAGAAAGAATCTAAAGTAATCACAACCTACTTATTCTAAGTACAACGGATTACTTTAAGAGCTCATGAAGTATTTTTGGTCTTATGTCTTCACAAACCAAAATCAAGAGCATAGAGGTATGTTTCTTGTTCATTAGCTAGCTTGTATCTACGAATATGTTAATAACATTTTTCTTATAATTGCTAGTCTTTCAAAAGTCTCCTTTCGCCACTTTTTCGACTTACTCATCATCGAATAGTATTCCTTTTGATCTCGTCAAACTAACGCCGTCGTCACAAATAGATTCTCGATAATTAATCAAATCCGTTGACCAAACATTATTTATTTTAACCCCAAAACTATTTTTGTTCCATAAGCTATTTTATAACTTATAACAAAATATTGCCAAACACTCTTTTTACGTCTCTGATGGAGGGATCCTCTAGTTGTACTAGCCGGATCCCTTATACAAGGGATCCGGGGGAACCGTGGAGGTCAGAACCCAGCTATACGTTTTTCAAAACCAACACTGAGCATTTTCCCTCTTTCCACAAAACACAAAAACGACCCCAGAGCTGGTTTCATCTTCATAGGACTCCATATCCTCAAGTATTCTTCTCTAGAACACCATTGTAAGTAATTACACTAACATGTTCTAATTTTCATCATCCTCATCCTATGGTTTATGGTTTCTCAATTTTTAATCAATTAATTTAATTAGGTTTTCCAAAATTGATCATTAAAAAGGGCTTTCAAATAACTAAGATTACATTGTGTTCACAACATTGTTAATACAAATCAAAACCGAATTAAAGAGAAAAAACCAAAAATAAGGTACGTGGTGGATCATAACCTTAGATCATTCAGTTTCAAGGTTGAGAAAAAATTGTTTGGAGGGTTGTTTAAACATTTTATGTTTATCTTTTTGCCACTTAACCCTAAAGTCGATTCTAAAATACTCTCCGGCCAATAACGATTCACCTTCTACAATCCCAAATCATTCTTCAATCTCTTATTGTCTTTTGATTTGTGGGTCGGTGCACTTCTTATAGTTTATTACCTTCCTACGATTCATTACATCTACTATTTACTTCTTTGATCATCGTGGGTGGTGTTAAATAAATTTGGGATTCGTTTGGTTTTAATATTTTAAAGCGTGCATACAACCGATTTGGCTATTATTTTACGGGATGGTAGGCGTGAAACTCATGTGGAGCCGGTTCCACATGATGTAAATCCCACCGATTACGCTTGTCAAGCGGAGATGAATGCTAATGAGGTTGTGGCGGTTTCACATACGCCTAGTGAATGGACCGAGAATATTGATGATTCGGTGTTTTGGGATGCGGGGCCTCTTGGTGTCGAAGTACCTTGAATATGCAAGATTACCCATCACTGCTTATAATGTCGAGGACACCACTAGGGGCTAATCGCCTAGTGGTGATGGTATTAGTGTTGCTTCTAAAGCGGGAAGGGTACATGTTTCTCCACCAAAGGACAAAGTAATCGGTGCTACGCCAATTAGTCAATCTGTTGAGGTTACTACATTACCTATGTCGTATGGTGGTGTTACAAGTGGTACGAATTCTGCAAATGAATCGACGAAGCGCAAATCCAATTTTCGAAGGTTGGAGTGTAGTAAAAAGTCTAATGGGGTAGATCTATCCATTCCTATGAAAGTCGTTGAGGAGGTAAACTCTAAATTTGAGAATACCCTTTTGGTTACTTCCTTGGTAAGCGTATTGCTTTTCCGTTTGTTGATTATTACGTTCGCAATACATGGGCCAAGTATGGTATTCAAAGGTTATGATGAATCTTGAAGGGTTCTTTTTTAAGTTTTCCACTCGTAAAGGTGTTGATGATGTGCTTGAAAATGAACAGTGGATGATTAGGAATGTGCCAATTATTCTTAAAACGTGGACTTTGAATACTAATCTACCTAAAGAGGATTTGACTAATATTCCAGTATGGGTTAAATTCCATGATGTGCCCCTAGCTATGTTTTCCGATGATGGTCTCGGTCTCCTAGCTACACTGATTGGTACGCCAAAAATGTTGGATTCTTATACTAGTCAAATGTGCTTGGAATCATGGGGTCAAGTAGTTTCGCTAGGTGCTTGATTGAAGTTAAGGCGGATCGGGTTCTTAGGGAGAGCATCATTGTTGAGATACCATTACTTGATGGGACGGGATCTACTATTGAAAATATTGAGGTGGAATACGAATGGAAACCGCCTCGGTGTTACATGTAAATTGTTTGGTCATCTGTTGATTGATTGTCCTAAATCATTCCACTTCCTACTCGGCCTAAACATCTTTGTTAATGATGGGTATCAAATTGTCACTAACAAGAATAAAGGTAGGAATGGTGGTCCAAGTGTTCCGAGTAAGGAGGTTTTACTAAAGTGGGTTCTAAATTTAGGTATCAACCTAAAGCGCCTCTCCTAAACCCAAGAAGGTGGATAGTCTGAAGAAGATAGCCACCGATGTGGCTAGTACGAATGGGACGAAGATTGCTACATCTAATCCTTTTCTTCGCACTTAATATGATTGATTCGATGAATGTGGCAATCCTACGGATGTGGAGGTTTACGGTAATACAATGGGTGCAAAGGGGTTGGGTCTCTCGAGACATGTAATGTATCACAAGATCGGTTTGTGAGTGATTCAATGGTAGCTAACGCTGTTGGTCCTACCCTATTGTTGAGAAAATTGGGAATTTGAAAAGCTTCTTATTGATGGAAAGCTACTCTTGTTGATGATAATGGTCATCCCGTTAAAGGTTGATTATCAAGGTTATAATAAGGATTTCCGGCTACTTCTTTTACTAAGAGGGTTAACCCATTCACTAAGGTGGGAGATATTGTGGATTCCGATAGTGATGATGAGGAGGGTGTGAACACCTTTGATGAGACGAGTAATCTATTTGGTGGTGGTCATGATCGCGAAGATGACTATGATGACTATTGTTATGATAACTATGCGGATCAGGTTTACGATCTTCCGGAAATTTGGATGCCTATTATGACACGTATGGTATCAAGCTCCAAGGCCTTGGTAGGAAGTAATTTTATCTACATAGGAGTCTAATGTTATTTTTTGAGTAGTGGTGTATTTTCTTATATAGAGAACATGAAGTATCTTGTTATGTAAGCTTTTGCCTATGTATCGGTGAGATATGGGATTCACCCATATCCTTTGTATAAACATTTTTGGAGTAATATATTTACGGGTCTTTGACATTTACCCAAAAAAACCATAAACCCATCTCAACAAATTTTGCCTAATTGGAATATTTGTGTTTCTAGGACTAACCATGCCTAAAGCCACTCAACAAGACCACCATGATACCGTCCATTACCTCACCCATTACTATCGGAAGAGGGATTGTCAAAACCGACCGCAAAGTCTTCAAAGACTTGAAAACGGCTTATCTCTGAAGGTCGTGTGGTCAAGGAATGTTTCCTTGAAGATACCGATATTAAATCAAGTCTTCTCGACAATCAACTTTGATTGTCTTCTTGACATTGATGAACAAATTTGTCCGGTTTTCATATTTGAATTCTACAAAAGCATTAGGATCATTCGAAATACCGATGATAGCATTTCAATCGCCTTCATCATCAATAAACGAAGCTTCACTCTACCTCTCAACATATTCGCTCAAATCCTTCGCATTCCTTGTGAAGGAATTTGTATGTACTCTCAAGATTGGGCAATATCCTTTCAATCTTTTGCTCTTGATCCCAAACCAATATACCATACTCCTCTTGATGAACCCGAAACCATTCGAGACACCATTTTCAAAATTAGAGCCGACCAATCCCGTCTCAACCGAAACAAAAAGCTCATTCACCGTGATCCCTTTCAAATGGAACTCTTCGAAATTGATGCAGGTTTTACTGACCAGGTTTTAATATTTATAAAGTCTCGTTATACCTATGGTCTACCCTAATGCACTAACGGCAGTGTACCCGGTCGTGTGTAGTGTAGTATTCTGTAAAGCCGAGGTCGTCCCAAGAGCTATGTGTGTTGGATTATTACTAAGTCTAGATGTCACAGTTTTTAATAATGATTTTGATAAGGTATTAATTAATTAACTATTAAAGCAAATAAAGGCAAATAAAGGTAAAAGATAAATCAATAGAGGAGAGTGGTGCTAACCTAGTTAATCCTCCTAGCTAGTAATATCTACATCTACTTACTTCCAATTACTTCAGGTGGGGTCAAAGTCGAGAGGACAACATTTGGTCAATTAAGCCCTAACCTATCGACAAAGATGCCACCACGGGAGAAGTCGGTGTCCCTCATAAGTCTTGTTGTTCCTTGTACCCTAAGCCAAGTCATTAAGTACCGCTACATGTTAGATTTATAATAGTGAGTGCCGGGAGTTAGCAACTTAAACACTCACCCCTTATTCTTAAGTTCATCCAAATGGTAGGTGACAGGTTGGTCAAATCGCACAAGTAGAAAGGGTCGTCGGTTGGTCATATCTTACCCTTCCCATCTCGATCCACTCACCTAGGGTGGGTTGGTCATATCTCCTAGGCAATTGGCCTCACCGCCATTCAAAACTACAGAAACAAGGGTAGCTACCAATAAACTATGCATGCATACACTTAGAAATAATTATACGAAAGTAATGTAAACGCAAACAAAATAATTAAGGAATCATAACTAAGCCCGGCACCAAGAGGTGCTTAGGCGCTCATATTAACCATAAAAATCAAGTCAATATTCAAAGTTCTGAAATACATGAATCGAAAGTAAAGAAAAGATAAAATGCTAATGCTTATCGTAGGGAGTGATTTCTCCTCGAGAGCGACTCCGTATGCTCCTCTAGACCAGCCTTTGGCTTTTTCCTCGTTCTCTGGTTGTTGTATGTGGAATGGGATGATTAGAAATCTTTGGAATTCATGGGGTATTTATAGGCGGATGCGGGTTCTTGCGTAACTAATATAAGAGTTACGTCGTAACCATCAATTCCTTCGTATTTCGCACTAGATCTGCTGGTTCTGGCGTAACTCGATTAGTGGTTCTGCCGTAGTCTTCAATATACTTGGTTACGCCGTAATTGGTGGAATAGTTATGGCGTAGTTATCGGTGACGTGGAACCTCATTTTACCGAATATAGTTACGTCGTAGTCCTTTGGGAGAGTTACGTCGTAACCTTCCGATGAGTTGGTTTTCGAGTTACGCTTTAGTTACGGCGTAATGTGAGAGATGAGTTACCGTAACTTCTTCAAAGTCGAGATACTATGATAAATCTTTGATATTTCTCCAATTCCGCATCTCTTTAGCTCCAATGCTCGTAATTTACACGAAAGTGGAAAACAATGGAAAACAAGCGTAAATCCATATAAATGATATAAATTAAAAGCATTATCGGAAATTGACACTTAATATTCGGGACTATTGGATGTTATCAAATATCCCCTACTTGAACTCTACTTGCCCGCAAGTAGACCTTATTAGAAAGATTCCTAAAAGATATCTCCTAAAACACGGAAAATACAAGTTTACAAATCCTTTATGCTAGAATAAAACAAAGTCGAACACCTCACGAAATGGGAGCGAAACACTCAAATCTCTCAACTATTCTAAGCGTCAATTTCGGGTGATCACCAATCGCTTGATCATAACATGTATTCTATCATAAGCTTGGCGGTTACACAAATCTCCACCACTAGAGTTAAGGGCTAAACAATTCTCGAAGGCAATATGGGTAGACACGACAAAGGTTAAGGGGTGACTCGTCATTACTAACATGTC
>CM040238.1:165047091-165281882 GCA_022545495.1 Chrysanthemum lavandulifolium | reverse complement strand
ACGACGAAGTGGACAAAATCAATGATACATGACCAAATCCATGGCCAAGGCACCAAAGATTGATCGGTGCATCACCTAGACACGCTTCATGACTAAAGGGTAGGATAAGACATGGGATATATAAATGGTGTAAAATAAAAAAAAAACAAGAAGGTAGTCTAAATCTATAACCAAGTCATCACCATTTACCTTCCGCCCAAAGTTCAAGCTTCGAAGTCAAGAAATCGGATCATGAAATACTAGGTAGATGTGTCATTAGAGGACGTCGTGATGGGCACACTACATTTTCTTCAACTGTTGGCATAATTACCAACTCCATTCTTCAAATGTGACCGCGGTGGCCTCCTCGATACTAAATCTATAAAGCTCATAACATAGTGCTTATAACATCGCACTTTACAATAACATAACAACTATTTTTTTTCAACATAACAATGATAACTAAACATAATATCCCCCCACTTGAGATGAACAATGGTAATTTGGGGGTCTTCAATGATCTTCGGGAATATGTCGTCGACGAAAGTGTGATTTCGAACCTTTCCACTGAACCTTGAACTTAGGCAAATGATGACTTCCCAATCATAAATAAAGACTACGAGGTAGGCTAAGGTGTATAGGTGTATCGAAACAATATATAGGGTTAACAAAATAAAGGAATGGCTCGGATGGGTGTATCTAGGGGTATCTTGCACTAAAGATGAGTGCAACAAAAGTGGTTTCACATGGAGGTCGAGAAGTCGAGGTGACTAATCGATAGACACACAATGGTAGGCTATATGGGTGATAATCCTATAATATTGCCTTCTAAAGCGAAAAGTCCAAATACATCGAGCCAACTCAACATACCTCGTCTATGGTTCGAAATGATGCAAAGGCCAAGTTCTAAAGTTTACAAGCTACCGACACACTCATAATTTGGTAGATTTGGGGTAAAATATTGGAAATGGATAAGGCTAATCTCACCATATAATATCAAGGGTTGTATGTGCTCGGCTAAGGTCTAATCTAGTTAGGTTAAGAAAAACATGTCAAAATTTTAAAATGGCATAATTTTTCAAAATAAACTAGAAAAACGAGGCAAAATAATGTTCAAGAGATAATTCTACTCCGTCCCCCACTTGAATTGTACAAAGTCCCTTTTGTACTAAGCATTAAATAAAGGTGAAGAAAAGTAGAATTAGGCGAGAAATTCCAAAATTTGCTCCAAAAGAAAGAAGGCCCACGAAAAAGCGTGCCTTCGTGTAAGCATCATGAACAAACTTCAATCCACGAAATCACACTACGGACAAGCATAATTCTAAAAGAAAAAAAATTAAAATGAAAACAAACCTAACTCACTTTCGTAGGAATCACGGTTGCATTTAGCATATGCAACAAGCCTTTTAAACCACTTGGTGTCCCAGTGGACGAGTGAAGTCTCGTGAGGGTTCTGGGAACACACCCACAAAGTTCATTTAAAATACTAATACAAGGTTAATTTGTTTTAAAATGAAAGAATTAAAGCAGAGGAAGGTTACGTCGTAACTCTTTGAGGAGTTACTACATGGCTGGCAAAACGACATAAGTCGCAGTTTAGTGGTTCTGACATAACCATAGAGATGGTATTACGCCATAATTAGTATTGCGTCTAAAATTACTACGCAAAAGGTTGGTTACTGGCGTAGTCACATAGATGAGTTCTGCCGTAACTATGGTCGATCGACAAGCTGCGTGATAATTACTTCCTCATTTCTGCAAAAATGGTTAGAAAACACAAACCCTACAGAAATGGAAATAAAACAAAAGAAAGGGATAATTCGGGTTGTCTCCCGAAAGAGCACTTTTCTTTATTTATGGTCAGACTCAGAGCCGCGGGGCTCTATGGGGGCCTTTGGACTTTCCCGACTTCCTCAATGTCTTTCATCAAGTTATGCCTCACCCAGGTGACATTCGTGGCAGTGCGGAGGTATTCATTAGCTTCAATCTTCTGAATTTTGCAAAAATTTTCCTCCGGCCCCAAGTGGTAGCGAGTGAACTCATATTTTTGACAATAATTGGTGGCGACCTCTTGTAGGGAATCCCAAGGAGTTTGCACCTCATTTGCTCATATGCTTCGTCATCGGGGTTAGTAAATTTCTCATTCCCTTGCAACTCAAGGTAATCTAAAATCCCCTCAATATCATCATCGTCAGACTCGGTACCTTTAAACCATTCTTCATCGAGCAGATTCTCCACTAGCACACGCTTGCATTCTTCCTTTTCATTTCTTACCAACTCCTCGTCATCCTCAACTGTTATTTCACTCGGGTTGTTAGGACTCTCGTTGTTTGAATTTTCATTACTCATGTATTCTTTCCAAATCTTTTCTTTTGCTAATGCATCTACATGTCCATACTTGATCATCACCCAATTGTCAAATCCTAAGTTGTCCAACCAAGGCAAACTTGTCCTTTCCTTATCGTTAGTTGAGGTCCAAAAGAATTAATCTTCTCCCCTTCTTCTTAAGCTGCTTCCCCCGTTACACTTATCGTCATAAGGGTTGCATGATGCCCAGAAAATTTCCCCAAGAGATTTTATCATTTTACACCAGTGACTTCGTAATTCCTTATTGTCAATTTTTCTTAAATGATCTTCCATGCAGTGGATAACATTATTAGCCAATTCTTTATCCTGATTATGACCCTTATAGTCAATCTTGAGCTTTTTGAGAAGATTCGGGTTAATCTTAGCATTCCCGAATTGTATTATGTACCAATCATCAAATGTTAAATCTCGAACTTGATATTATATCTTTCACTCGTGAGGGCAAGTCCACTCTTCTTCTATTTCACTATCCCCACCGTTGCAATACTCGCGGAAGGGGTCGCACGTAGGCCATACTCGTGTGGCTTCATCGTTAGTTATGATTATTGGAGTGCACCAATGAGTGATAGGCGCCTCCTCTTCTTCCTCGAAGGAGAGTTTTTCTAATCTGTCATCATCAGTATATGCAGCCCACATAAATTTGTTATTCTTGATCCTATCCTTATCGGCTCCCCCATCGCAAGTTTCATTTCTAGGGTCGCATGAAGCCCATAGATTATCTGAGTCCCCTTAGTTCTGGTATCGCCTTGCACGGTGATATTTATTTTAGATGGGGACGGAGGGCATAAATTAATGTTGTAGGACCATCCGTTAAGTACTGTGTTCTGAATCATCTACTTGAGAAAGTCGTCGACCCATGTATCGATTCGCCATAAGCGTATGTATGGTTATGGCGTAACTAGCTTGAGTCATCCTTATCAATATCAGTCATAACTCCTCGATCGCTGTCAAAGACATAGTTACGTCGTAACTCTTCAGACAAGTTACGGCGTAACTCTAAACTGTCGACGGAATTTTCACCAGTATTCGCATATTCAATGTGATTATCCCCCTATATTTTTGAGCCGTCATCAACAAAAACGACTTTGCATTCCATCGAGGGTCTTGATCCTTAAGGTTTATTGTTATTCATTCTTACTTTCTCACTAAGCTTTTCCACCATAGATTCAAGGTTTTTTAGGGTTGTCTCGTGATTGGAAAGGCACATCGATGTTTTCACGGAATTCTTTTAACCACTCATCTTGTTCCTTTTGTCTTTGAATTTGAACTTTCGAGAATTTGTTAATCGTTTCTTCAAGTGGGCTTTCTTTCTCCATAAGGCCCACGGTTGTAATTTCCACGATACCCGTTACTATTTCGATTATCTACGTAAAAGGTCGATTTTCTCCATACTTTGCTTCTTCAATTATATTTTCTTCGTTAACGTGAGGACAATTTTTCATGAGATGTCCTCCCCACGACTTTCTGACCTACTTGGATGGCATGAGCGGTTTCTCGAATTTGACATATCTTGACTTAGAATTTCAATTTTACTAGCGATTGCTACAATTCTATCAAAACTTCCGCTTTGGTTTCTTTTACTTCCTCCGTCGTGCCATTTTTGAGAATGATCACCATTTTTGAATGGCTTCAAAGTAGGAGTCATGTTCAGGATAGGTCCTTGATAGTCCGACATCATCTTGTAGTTACGTTGATTCCTTTGTAGAAGATGTTGACATTTTGTTGGTTGTTCGGATCATGTGTAGGACACTTGTAAAGGAGATCGTTGTATCTATCCCGGGCTTGATACAACGTTTCATAAATCTTCTTGTTTGAAATTATGGATTTCAAAAGTTGGTTAGAAATCTTGACGCGGACAATATCTCGAATAAAGTGCTTAAGTATAGCCCAGTATTAATTGCCCGGTGGCAATCTTCGATCCATCTTCGGCGGCTCGGTAAGAGTCATGGGGAATACCCTTAGCATAAGACATCATGAGACACGCACGGAATGTTGAAAAGGCTTGTGATGTATAGGACATTTTCGACGTGCTCATATGCATCATCGTCCATGTTTCCTGAGAAAGTGTTATCACGAAGCTCCCTCATAAATTGGTCTTTAATTTCGAAACGGACATCCGCTCCAATCGTCGGTCTTACTAGACCCGGCCCTTGTTCTACTCTTGTCAACGCCAAATATTCCTCAAGATTGAGGTCATCGATGTTAACAACTTCCATGGTACCTGAAAACTCGAATAATGATCGTGAGAATATATAGAAAATTTTAAAACCAAATGAAAGACTTAATAGCAATCCTAACATAACTCCCGACAGCGGCGCAAAAACTTGATGCGGGTTTACTAACTTTGGTTTTAATATTTATAAAGTCTCGTTATACCTATGGTCTACCTAATGCACTAGCAGGCGGTGTACCGATCGTGTGTGTGTAGTATTCGGTAAAGCCGAGGTCATCCCAAGAGCTATGTGTTGGATTATTACTAAGTCTAGATGTCACAGTTTTTAATAATGATTTCGATAAGGTATTAATTAATTAACAATTAAAGCAAATAAAGGTAAAGGATAAATCAATAGAGGAAAGTGGTGCTAACCCAGTTAATCCTCCTTGCTAGTAATGTCTACGTCTACTTACTTTCAATTACTTCAGGTGGGGTAAAAGTCGAGAGGACAACATTTGGTCAATTCGCCCTAACCTATCAGCAAAGATGCCACCATAGGAGAAGTCAGGTGTTACCTCATAAGTCATGTTGTTCCTGGTCCCCTAAGCCAAGTCATTAAGTACCGCTACATGCTAGATTTATAATAGTGAGTGCCGGGCGTTAGCAACAAACACTCACCCCTTATTCTTAAGTTCATCAAGCGGTGGGTGATCGGTTGGTCAAATCGCACAAGTAGAAAGGGTCGTCGGTTGGTCATATCTTACCCTTCCCATCTCGGTCCAGCTCACCTAGGGTTGATTGGTCATATCTCCTAGGCGGTTGGCCTCTACAGCCATTCAAAACTACGAAACAAAGTAGCTCCCAATAAACTATGCATGCATACACTTATAAATAATTATACGGAAGTAATGTAAGCATAAACAAAACAATTAAGGAATCATAACTAGGCCGGCACCAAGAGGTGCTTAGGCGATCATATTAACCATACAAATCAATTCAATATTCAAAGTTACGAAATACATGAATCAAAAGTAAAGAAAAGATAAAATGCTAATGCTTATCGTAGGGGTGATTTCTCCTTGAGAGCGACTCAGTATGCTCCTCTAGACCTGCCTTTGGCTTTTCCCACGTTCTTTGGTTGTTGTGTGTGGAATGGGATGATTAGAAATCTTTGGAATTAGTGGGGTATTTATAAGCGGATCTGGAGTGCAGCGTAACTAATATAAGAGTTCTGCAGTAACCATCAATTCCTTAAGTATTCGCACTAGATCTGCTTGGTTACATTGTAACACGATTAGTGGTTCGCCGTAGTCTTTAATATACTTGGTTACGCCGTAGTTGGTGGAATAGTTACGGCGTAGTTATTAGCGGCGTGGAACCTCATTTGACCTAATATAGTTACGTCGTAGTCCTTTGGGATAGTTATGCCGTAACCTTCTGATGAGTTGGTTACGGCGTAATGTGAGAGATGAGTTATGCCGTAACTTCTTCAAAGTCAGAATACTATGATAAATCTTTGATATTTCTCCAATTCCGCATCTCTTTAGCTCCAATGCTCGTAATTTACCTGAAAGTGGAAAACAATGGAAAACAAGCGTAAATCCATATAAATTATATAAATTACAAGCATTATCGGGGGAAATTGACACTTAATATTCAGGACTATTTGATGTTATCAGAAATGCACCCCATTTTTAGAAAATGGGAAGAAATTCTTAGGGAAAACGTCATTAACTTAGTCGGTAACAAGGATCAGCCAAATGCATGTCTTGTGCAAATGATTTATTGCCTTATTCACCAAAATCCATTTAATCTCGCCTATTACATGGTGAAGAGAATGGTCAGGGTATTCAAAGTTGCCAACATGGTACTTCCGTATGGTATGCTCCTAACACGACTTTGTAAGTATGTTAGTGCATTGCAACCATCTCCTATCAACGATGATCATTTCCTTTCCTATCACGTTATGGTACCTCTTACCAAACAACCCCCTAAACGGTTCATGGTTAATGGAAGAAAACCTAAAGCTCTCTCGGACTCCTCGGATGGAGAAGAAGAAGAAGAAGTAAATGTCAACCCCGAAGCTAACCTCGAATTGGACCCCTTTGACTACTATCAACAACTTCCAACTCTTCCAAACGAGAATGCGGAATTCAAACAATTAAGGGGTATGATTCAAAACCTAGCTCACCACGTCATGAAGTCGAGAAAGAGGAAAATAAAGGTTTGATGAAAGAGACTATAGGATTATGCTTGTTTTTAGACATTTGATTTGTGTATGAATGATTATGTTTTAGCACGCTTGTTTGTGTTATCTTGGATATTACCATTACTACCATTATCTATGATATGCTTTATGTGATAACATGTTTATATTCTTTGTTAAGTTTAATGGTTATTCGTGTATATTTTTTGGTGCAAAATCTGCAGTTGTACGTGATGGTTACGATCTGCGGTTGTCGGATCCCTAGTATTAGCCTAGACGGATCCCTCCTCAAGGAACCGTGGGATCGTGACAACGGATGAGCGATCTGATTCCATACATCAAAGCGACTCACTAGATCATTTCACACTAGCCAAACATAAGACCTTAGAACCAACTAAGTCTCCCTCAAGCATTTGAAAGCTTCACACTCACCCATAGCTTACCTTGGATCTATTTCAAAGTGCTTTTGGCTTATCAACTCATCAAAACTCACCATATTTCCGCTTCAATACTCACACATTGTTTTTCACATTTCAAAACACTTAAGTGGATATTATCAATTTTAGGAAATTGTTTTTAGTCATCCTTATCTCAAAATGGGTCAAAAACTAGTTTTTCAATTCTTTTATTTTTTGAGGATTTTTCAAACTCCATCTTAAGCTTACATCTGATCTCTAGAATCATTTATTATGACTTGACACCATTAAAATTCCTAGTGTCATCCTTGAACACCTATTAGTGATCATAAAGTCTCATTTTCCTTCCATAAAAGGCAATCATTAGCTACATCACTCATTGCCCTTGATTATTCAAGTACCCTTCCATTTAAGACACTTAGATGGACTGAAACACTCAAGAAGGAATAGGTATTAGACCTTACAAACATCATTGTTATGTTTTCTTGAATCTTGAGAAAGCAGATCCTAGGATTAGCCTAGGCGGATCCTCATTGGAGGGCAAGTGGGATCCGTATAATGATTCATGTTAACTCTAGCTAAAACAATCATTTCAAGCTCATCTTGCCAACTTGAACACTCCATCTCATCTTAATTAAGTTCCTAGATCAGTACAACTCTGAAGTTGACTCTTGTGCATGCTAATCATCACATTTCAAAGAATATTAATGGTTTAAGTCTTGAATGCACTTGCCAAATTCCTCCCCTTATAAGTCATCTTGCTAGAATTCCTTAATCATCAAACACAACATAATTCTCAGCAATTAGAAACATCTTCTTTAGTCATTTCATCATGATGAAAGCTCCTAGTGCTAACTCATCCACCCAAGAACCACCCGAAACTTGCTCGTGTTGTACTGCGAAATTTCCTCAACCGAATCATCTCGGTCGAATCCACAAATGCTAGGATTTCCCCAACTCAACCAATCAAATCAATCCCCAATAGGATTGTTCCCACAAAATATCATTACCAAACTCTACAATACCTACTAAACCAAACACACCCTTTTCAACCCAACCCGGCATCAATGGTGCCTAGAGCCATATCATTTAACACCTCACAATCATCTCCACATTCCTACAACTTAGAGGATTTACCCCTAGGCCATCTCATCCTCCACCATTACCGACACACTCTTCACTAAAGAAGATTGTACAACAAAACCAAGGTGTTGAATCAACACTTGCACCGATGTCCATTTCTCCATTTCCCTCTAATGGTCCATTTTGGATTATGAGGAGACATCAAAGTCAACCACCCGACCACATGGAAGTTGACACTTCCCTACCTCCATCATCAACCTTTGTTGAGCCACCACTTAATGTGCCTCCACCAATCCCTCCTCCATTTGAGGATCTCCAACCCACTTCACTTGAACCTCCACTTCAAGACGCTCAACCTTTACCACTATTCTTTCAAAACCATGACAAGGATTGCTATCATTGTCAACATGTTGAAAGGTTGATACATGAACTACGTGAAGAGCAACGTTTCATGTTTTATCACCTCCTCGAACGTTTCGATGAAGTCAACAAACCTAAACAACCATGAGCCTAAGGATTAAAATGGTGTCCTAGTCTCAAACTTAACTTAGGCGTTTAGGAATCCCATTTCATGTTTGATCATCCTTAAGCGCGTGGTTGCTTCTAAGTTTAGCTCACTCATTAGTATTAGAAGAATATGTATTACATGGCTAAATCATTCTCTTAGTTTTAGAGATTTGTTGATTATCTCTTATGTTTTATTGAATGATAGCTTATTTGCCATATTGCTTTGAGCATATGTTTGTTGCTTGAATACATATCTTTCTTTGATGTTAACATTACTTGGTACATCACCATTGCTGAAATATGTCATCAGACGCAGACGGATCCACGGAATTTGCCTAGACGGATCCTCGAGGAGGAAGCGTGGGATACGTGCAATGAAGACCAATTTTCTACTAACTTGAGTCTTATTTGCGGAAATTATGCACTATATACTTGTTTTCTAACATTTGTTTTGTAGTTTTCAAAATACACATGAAGACTTTGACACCCTAAGCTAGGGGAGCTTTGTGTCAAACTATACATTGCAAAACCATTTGCAATATAATCCTCATATGGATTACATTCGTTACATCCCATTGCAAAGTTGCAATCTTGAGGGAGCATTATCGTCACTAAAACTAAACCACTTGCAAACATAGTTGCAATGCATTAGCTTAATAGTTTTATTTACTTGCGCCTCACAAAAGGGATGGACTCGTCAAGGGGAGTTAAGATGAGAACTCTTCCATGACTTGCTCTCTATATTTTTGTTTTACATGTTTTCTTAAAAACATTGTGTTAGTTTCTTTTCGACAATCTTTTGTTTCGACAAAAGGGGAGAAAGAGTAAAACTCAATTAGAACTTTTACGAATTTTAGTTTTTCCTTAAAATAATTTTATGTTTTGTCATCAACAAAAAGGGAGAGATTGTTAATACAAATAAGCCGTTTTATATTTTACGATCTTCTAATGTTTTGTTGATAACAAACGTAAAATCATTTTAACGAAATAAATAAAATATGTAAATAGTTTGAGCCAATAGTTTTCTAACACACTTACGTTTTCACATAAAACACTAAAAGAAGTATAAGTGATTTTATGATTTAATAATACATATGTACAACAACTAGTGTTTACATATTGGGCAAATATATACATAACTAGTATGTATTATAATGGGTAAAAACCTCAACCCATGGAGCATATTCATAACCCATGGTATTGACCCATTTGACTAGATGCATTGCATCTATTAGATACATTGTATCTAAGGAAATACCCGTGGACCAACCCATAACCCATGACCCATAACCAAAAAAACCCATGGGCAAGAGGCGTCCGGATCCCGAGCGATGAGTTGTTTTCCTCATAAATACTAAATAGTCACCATTTCTTCCTTTTGAGTTGCCACTCACACATACTTTTCCCAAGTATTGTAACTCTCTAACCACTGATCCTAAGGGATCTTTCTATGTAGTTTGTCTTTTGTTTTTGTGTGATTCTCTAGGTTTCTCTTAAAGGCGAGATCACCACTTCTTGAAGTTGAGCAAGCTCAAGTCCATGAGTTGCCATGCTTCGTCATCATCAAGACTACTGAGGTTCTCTTATTGATACTTCTTTCTTCCTCTATAGAAGTTTTGTGTCCAAGGCATTAGTGAAGAATGCCGAAAGATTCAAGACGTAAGCATTAGTAAACGGTGCTTAACGTCCGTATCAAAAGCATCAGTGAAGAATACTAAAGGAGTCAAGACGAAGGAATTAGTGAAAGGTGCCAAGCGTTCGTGTCAAGGGCATTAGTGAAAGATGCCTAGGAGTCAAATCAAGTGGCATTAGTGAATGATGCCAAGGTCGTATAATCGATGAGGTGCATCGTTATACAAATAGTGATAGTTTGTTTCCAAGGATGTTGATATCCTTGATGGTGTTGTAATAAGGAGTGGGGTCTCCTTTGGGTTTAGATGTTGTGTAGTGTTGGGTAGTAGTTCCTCCATATGAACTCGGTGCCTTAGCCTAATCTGGGATAAAGGGTAAGCGACGTTGTGCTAGGTGTGGTTCTCCTTGGTGAAAGAACACGGTGGTTATCTAATGCGGGAAAAAGAGTAGGTGGCGTTGTGAAGGCTTCTCCGCCATAAGGAGTTGGTGTCGTGTAGTGATTCGAACTCTCGAGTAGGTGACTCGGGGAGTGGAGTAGGGCAAGGAAGGTGTCCTTGTGCGAACCACTATAATGACTCGTGTCGTGGTTATGTGCTTCTTACTCTTTATCTTTCATTACACTTTTATATATTTATCTATCAACATCCAACATACACATCTAAATAGATTGACATAAGTCGATCTAAATATTTTAAAACGAAGTTTTAATTGGTAAAACTATTCAACCCCCATTCTAGTTTTTCAAAGTTAAGTTTTCATTAAATAGATGTCATATGACATTTAAGTCATATTTTATAAGTCTACATATTTTATTTTAGAAGTTTATGTAAAACGCTCTCGTTACGCGTTTATGTCAATCATACATGCATGTAACTTCACCACCTATTATATAAATACATATACTTACAACATACACTAAAAATAAAAAATTCAAATATTTTTGTCTTATCCTAGCACATTATGCCACCCCCTCTCTATTTGTGGAAGTGCAACATTTTGGAACAATTATATGGCCATTTATGTGTTTAACACAAGTTTATGCAAACTAGTGACTTGTAACTTCTCAAGATCTCTCATTTTTCTCCCTTGGGGCTTGATTCACGGCACAACAAAGCTCAAGGAGCTCAAATCACCAACTTTGCTAAAAATATTACTATTAGGACATAAAAGAGATTTTGAACATCCCCATTTTGTTACTATATAAACATATGCACCTAACTTCATTTATATCACAAAACAAAACACACAAACTTCATCTCTTTTTCTCTCTATCGTCATGGCAGAAAACACAAGGGAAGGGCAAGAAATGTTTTGGTCTTTGGCTTATTTTATAGCTTATTGGGTAGCTTATTTAGTTAGGGTTAGTAACATTTTTGCATGTATTTCTCACGTTCATAAGTTGCTTGTTTTGGCATACATGGAGTCCATTCATAGACTACTTGGTTGGTGGTTACATTCACGAAGATTTTATGCATGGACTTATATCATTTGACTATGTTTTCCAAAACTATATTTATGTTGTTGTGAAATTTGAGAATCTTGTATTGAAAACCTTATATTATTTTAACGAATCAAATGATGTATTTTATTAAAAGGCTCATATAGAGTCGTTCTTTGTACACGATGACTTTGTGCTATGAAGTCACGCCCGATTACCATTCATTGCGACATTTTGGCGGTGTGACACTTTTTTCCGTGAAGAGTGGTATCGGGACGATCTTTTCTTCCATATTTTTCCGCTCCCTCACACACTAAGGGCCCGTTTGGTTTGTAAATGAGTTTATAATTAGTATTTGAATTTGGTTTAAGATTTAGATTTGGATTTGAGGTAGGGTGACAAAATAATATTTAACTATACATTATATATTAAATTTTGTTTATGTTTAATTAATTATAGTGAGAGGATAAAAGAAAAGATGTGTGAGAAAACATGTGATCTCAATTTTGTCGAAAACCCTTTAGAACCCATCATTAACACAAACTCTAATATTTAGGATAAATATCTAAACACAAATCTAAAAATGCAAACAAACAATGATTTTAAGTTTTGGCCCAAACCCAAGATAACCCCCAGAACATAAGTCTTTGGTTAACGTCAATTCACCTTTGTCCCCATGCTTAATATTGCTTTTACGGGTTTTGCTTACTTGTCCATATTCATACAATGACATATGCACTCATACGTTGTTACGTTCTAAGTTAACATAGAAGTAAATCAAGTTCCGTGGTTAGAAATTTGGAATGTTAGTCTTTGAACAAGATATAGACAAGTAACTATAAGCGGTGTCAATAAGGTTCAATTCTTAAGAGAGTCGTGTTTAAATCCCTTGACTCATTTTCCTCTAATGTTGACACATATTCTTGAAAATCGGTAATAAGTAAGTGAAGTTGAGCGGTCTTGACTTGAGCTTTACACTTCAAAGATTTAAACTCGACTTTTACACTTCCAAGACGTATATACTATTATAATGATAAATAAGCCCAAGCCCGTTTGTGGGTTTAGGGTTCTAGGGTTACATGTATATTGTGCCTCAATAAATATCAAAACTTCAGAGGTTTTATTATCTAGCATGGTATCGAGCATGCTTGATTCTCATATTTAGGTGACTAAGTTGAGCCGCCTCTTCTATATCACCCGTCAAACCCTAGTCGTCACTATTTGTCCGTTTTCCAAATAATAAAAAATAAATTAAGTCCTTTTTTTTTTTTTTTTTTTTTTTTTTTTTACACTTTTGTTGATCTTTGCATGGTGAAGATTAATCTTCAATTGTTGTCATATGTCTTCATCTACAAATATTTTATTTGCCTTCGCTATTAATTTGCCTTTGTTCTTTGCTTGAAAAATTGTTTCCACTTTGTAGGAATTCTTCATCAATAAATTATGTTTTCTTGCGTTAATGATTCTTTCGTTTGTTTTATGTTTAGTATTATGTTTTAATATTTAAATTCTTTCCTCGATTCGAGCTTTAGCGATTTAAATCGCTTCAATTAAGAAGAAATAGATGATAAAAAAGCTCAAGCTCGTTTATGGTTTTAAGATTTTTAGAGTTATCTATACTACTTATAATGCATTTAAGCACTTACCTCCTATTAAATTTTTAAGATTTCCTAATATAGATTTTAAGCAAATACAAGTGAAAAAGCATTATTTACAGGTATGTTAAGCACAAATAATTCTCATCTTAAAACATTATATTTATTACTTACAATTAATACACCCCTTCACCAATAAATACAAATCATTAAGCACAATGTACACACAAATGTAGCACAAATATACAAAAAAACTACTCCAACTCCACTTTTTTTCTTTGCAGTAAACCAACTTTTATGATTTGTAGTTGTGTATATTCTTCATTTACTTTTGCTTATTCTAAATGATACAACCCATCATATCTTCAACAACAACTACATAGTTAGACTTCAACCAACAACAAACCCACGTCTTTCTCAAAAAATTTAAACGAAAAAATAATAATAAATACAAGAACAAGAACAAAATCTCGGTTTTGATTTTCGAAATACTCATAAATCCTTAAAGATACAACAAACCCTTCATTGATCTTGGAAAAAAAATCGAAACCACTTACATGGTTTGCGAGTCACAAACAAGATTCAAAGGAATTGTTGTTTTTCCTTTTCGTTGGTCAAAAATAAGAAATAGAAGGGTGCTTATTGTGTTTGTATTTTGATATGAATGCAAGAAACGAGAATCATCAATGACAAGTTTGTATTTGTCGTTTGAACACGGGGATTTTGGTGGTGGGATTTTCGGTTTCCAAATTTAGTGAAGATGAGATCGTGACTTTTGTGAGTTTATGAGATTGAGATGAGAGAAAGGAGAGATAAGAGGTGGCTGGTGAATAAGATCGAAAATAGGGCAACATTAGTCTTAGTATCATCTAGGGTTATTTGCAATAATGGGCCTTTATTTACGTTTGTTAAAAAAATTATATTACTAACAAAGAAATAAAGTGGGTTGCGTATCAGTTTTAAGTTTAGACCGAGTATTACGAGTTGCACTGCAAATGATTTTTTGAGTTATCAATATTTGCTTTGGTTGTGATTATATGTGGGTGCATTAATACTTGGGGCAATTACATACATCCCCACCCAAACTTCAATAATTACATATTTCCTCAAAGCATGCTTTAAAAGCATTGTACATCATGCATTAAAAACTTGTATTTTGAGGAAATATGTAATTTTTGAAGTTTCCTTGGGTATATATGAAATTCCCCCCTAATACTTTTATATGAAATACTAGGCTATTGCTTAAAGATATTACAACAAAAAATCTCTTTTATTGTCACGGTAAAAATATAATAATAATAATGCCGTTCTAAAAAAATATATATATATAATAATAATAATATATTATCATAAAATCTTAATTTGAGTAAAATCGTAGTGCGCGAGTACCACTGCTAGTATTTATATATTGTTCCTCAATAAATATCATAACCTCGGGTTTTATTCTCTAAGAGGAGGGAGTGGGCACGGGTAAGGATTGGGTGCACTTACCCGAGCAGAATATCACTGCCGCCCTTCCGGTATCAAAATCGGGTACCAAAAGCAGTTTACCAAGCCGAGCGTGTTTTGGTGTTGGATTTGAAAAAAGTGAGCGTTGGAATATAGCAACGCTATATTTGGTAAAAAAAAAAAAAAAAAAAAAAAAAAAAAATTTCCTTTTAAAACCAAACCATTTCACTTCAATTTTCATAATAACAATACACAAACCAAACCATTTCACACACTAATCTTTCAAAATTTGGCGAAACCATAGATCGGGAAGAGGTAAAAACTTTCACCTCGCGTCAAGGTCGTTCTCAACCATCCCGAATCAACCACATCAAACTCCGTTAGGATTTAGCCAATTTATTCTCAACCATCCCCGAATTTTACGTTCCACAACCCCAATCTCACCCTTTTACCAATATAATATGGGTCCTCCTCAAATGAATCACAACACTACAACATCACTACTACAAGCGAGTTTTCCCGTTCCAAAACATTGATGAAGGCGTGAGAGTACGTGCCGAAACACAACCACTACCAAGCGAAGAAGGCGAAGATGAGGAAGTTCAAGAAGTTGATCAGAGAGGAAGAAAAAGCTTTCGCGGGAGGAGGCCCGTGAATTTTGGTCGCGGCACAAGAGGAGGCTTTGGCGAAAGCATGGATTCAAATCTCCGAATGTGGTGTTGTCGGTAATGAACAAAAGTCAAGCGGTTTTGGAAGCGGGTTCTCAAGCATTACGAGTCAAGTATGGGTTCGAGTTCACGAAATTTTCATTCGTTGAATACCAAGTGGAAAACAATGAACACGGCCATGGGTATTTTCAACGGCTACTACCTTCAATCGGTACAAATTATATTTATTATTTTACATAACCTATACTTTTATTTTGCATAATCTATACTATATTATTTACAATTACATTATTTGTTTAAGCTATATTTTTATTATTTTGTATATAATGTAGAAGCGTGCTAAGGCTAGTGGGTGCAACGACTTGGGCGTGGTGAGGCAGTGAGTCCGATTACTATCTGACAAAGAAAGAAAAGACAATTTACTCATACCTTGGCGTGGGAGGTTGTCGGAGGTCATGACAAATGGACGGAGCAAGAATGTTTTCAAGGTATTCCGGTGCGACAAGCAACTCTTCAAAAAGGAAGTCGGGGAGTATGAATCGGCAAGCAACACTGTTCCCGACATGAATGAAGACCCACCCTCACTTTCAAGAAAGATGAAAAGAAGCAAGCCGTATCCTCGTCGATCTCAAGTGTTGCGGATGAAATCAACTCGTACACACAAAGAAGAGCGAGAATATTTGGCGAGAAAAGCGCGAAGGAGGCGTTGGCAAAACAATTGTTGGCTACACAAATCGAGGCGAAGTTCAAGAATGAACAACGGAGATGAAGTATTTTTGGAGCCGCATGATCACATTCGCGATCCGCTTATGTTGGAATTCGTTACGAACCAAAAGCGCTAACTTCTAAAACCAAACGGATGGGGATTGCAATTTTAAGTTGTAGTTTCAACTTGTTTTAATTTCAAATTATGTAATGTTTTATGTTATGTTTAAGTATTATGTTATGTTTTTAAGTATTATGTTATGTTTTTTTTAAGTATTATGTAATGTTTTATTTTATTTAATGAAATGGTATGTTTTATTTTAAATATTGTATGTGATTTTATGTATCAAAAAAAAAAAAAAAAAAAAAATCGGTACAAATTGGTGACCCACCTCCACTTAGGGTATGTTTAGGGTAAAATTAGGTCTTTTTGATGTGTAAGGTTTTATTGGATGGAGGTGAGGTGACACCTGGTGATAGGTGACCACTCCCCCTCCCTAAGATAGAGTATACACAAACATATCATTGAGCTACAAAGATATATTTTAAAAGTTTAACATCAAAAGGGCATATCCTTTGCAGTTTCATAAAAATTGAACATATCATTTGTCAGATTTCTGAATTCGACACTGTTACACATTATTAGTTAAACGAAGCTGAGCATGAGCTTTATCGAGGATGAGGTCCATTCCTTATTTAAAGTTGATTTTTAATACCATTTGAACCAAAAAAAACTTCTAAACATCAGAATATTACTACATAGACACAAAATTCAAATAGTTAAAGAAACACAGTATAATACATGATGCAAAAGCAAAGGATCCTCTTGAAGGATCAGAAGAAAATGGTACATTTGGCAAAAAAGGTTGTACATACGAAGTCATTTTGAACTTTGACTTGCCAGTGTAAGAATTAAAATCCCGAATTTTTGAAGAAACTTGGGAAAGTCCCTTGATACCCACGCCTACACGTCATATTTCGACACCTAAACAAGAGGATATACTGTCTTTGTGGGACCCTTACATTTGATAACCACTGACTCACTGAGTTTTACACACATGTGATTTTGAATCATGAAACTCGGGCATAGCTCGTTTCGATTTGTAGAATTCGAAGTTCGAGCATTGTCTCATGGTCGACTTGTTTTGAGTGATGACCAAATCAAATTTGAGTAGCTAAACGAAAAACAATGTTCACATGCAACCGTATGTAATTATACTGATCCGAATGCAGCATATCGGTATTTGATATTATATTAGTTTTAAAGCGTTAATTGCGTAAAACAATATTAAGTTTTTCTTCAGCAAAACGTCATATTAAGTTTTGCAGTGTTAGTCATTATTTCAAAACCTGAGTTGATCCAGCTCAATGACGGAGCTAGAAAAATTTCTGTGAGAGGACCGAAACAAATTTTTTTCGGGAAATACGTTAAATGAGAGGGCCGAAATAAAGTTTTTCCAAATACACATGAAATCACGAAAAAATACACTAACGGGCTTAGGCCTAGTGGGTCGGGACCCTTCCCGGTCCCTTAATGGCTCCGCCCTTGATCCGGCTTGTAGGTTGAAATGGAAAAGCCAATTTTGAAAAAAAAAAACAGTATGAATCGGAATCTCAAGCCGCATCACTTAAAAGCCAGGTTTTAAAACATTTGCGTTAATAGGCTAATAGTTCATTTACACAGGAAGTTCGATGGCTCTGGTTAGAGTATAATCGAGTCAAGTCCATTCGGGTTAAGGTCAATCTATAGTTGTGACCACGCGGAATCCTTTCTCAAAAGGCCAAATATGTGGCTAGTAAACACTTCCTTGATTTATGTTCTGGAAAAATAAAATACGTCTTTGATCTAGTTTAGGGGTGAGCAAATGGACCGAGAACCGTACCGGAACCGAGAACCGAACCGAAACCGACCCAACCTGAACCGAATTTTGGAACCATGATCCGGTTCTCGGTTCTTCAATAATCAAATTCGGTTCCGGTTTGGTTGGTCGATCAAGAACCGCCTACTTTAGTTTTATTCATAATTGTATAGACTTGTGTTCCTACTTTTTTTTAACAACTTTAAGTCATCGTTGTTGAATAGTCTAGTGTTTTCTATCGTGACTTATTTGTAAGTGCTTGAGTCTGATATTCAATATGTTTGCATATACATTTATTTACTTTTGATGACTCAAAAGAGTATCATTAAATATGGTTTTTAAGTGCCACTATCAAAGAAGTGTGAGTAAAATTGTAAATTTCTTAGGTTTATCACACTTTTGTGAACGGACTGTGTCCCAAAAGCCAAGTGAATAGATTTTCAGATTATTTTTGTGTCAAAATAAACGAGTCGCTAACTCGCTATCGATAACACATTAGTTACACTTAGTTATTTTTTTGAAGAATAACACATTTAGTTACACTTAGTTAACTATAATAAAACATAAGAGAATTCACAGTAACATTTTTTGTTAGTGACACCTTCTTGAATGACAATTTTCTTGTAGTAAACTATTATTTTCTTAAAAGTAATAGTTATTTAATTTCACCACATAACTAAGGGAAATGATTTTGAGACCTAATTATGTGTTTTAAAGACATGCCTAAACGTCGTGGCGTGATCCCGATGGTTATGAAAAAGTGGGTCATGCTGCGGTAGTCGGGATGACGCTTGCATGAGTTTAAGCGTGAATTTAGGCGATATCATTTGCGCTCCCAATCACTACTCCATAACTAATGTGTTATCGATAGCGAGTTGGTTTGAACTTTTTTGACTCCCTAACTGCACTACAAGTACAATCTGCATAAAAGGGTCTAAAAACTAAAACCCAAAAGGACCTCAAGCAACCTGTCACAATCTGGTTAAAACTAGGTACTAAAACCTCACCATCTCCCCCACCATCATTACAAAACTCACACTAGCTCCCATCTTCACCTCCCTTCGTTTCAACTCCCCCACATCCCACTTTTCCCGCCCAAAAAAGAAAAAACACCTCAAGAACCTCAAAACACATTTCTCTTATGGAAAAGACCATTAAGTTCTCAGAACACGTCCTTAGAGAAAACAAATTCATCCAAGAAGATCCACCAGGCAAACCTTGTTCAAAAACATCATCCTTAAAACCAAAAACCATTAGAATAACAGTAACAGACCCATACGCAACTGATTCTTCTTCTTCTTCAGACGATGAAAATAATAAATCTGTAAAAAGAGTGAAAAAACATGTGACAGAAATCAAGTTAAAGAGAAAGAGAAAGAGGAGGAGCACGAGCACGAGCACGAGCGTGAAGAAATATCGAGGCGTGACCCGAAGAAAGGTGTCGGGAAAATGGATAGCACAGATTTGTGATACTTCACAAAAGAAGACTCTTTGGTTAGGCACATATGATACTGCTGAAGAAGCTGCTGTTGCTTATGATGAAGCTGCTACTGCTCTTAGACTAGAAGGAAGAACTCACGCTGTTACTAGCAGCACGAGAGACGGCGTGAGTAAGAGACCGTATGGCAAATGGGCAGCAAAGATATGGGATCCTTTACAAAAAAAGCGTTTTTGGTTAGGCACATATGATACTGCTGAAGAAGCTACTGTTGTTTATGATGAAGCTGCTCTTAGATTAGATGCTCTTAGATTACAAGGAACTCGCGCTATTACTACTACTAGCACGAGAGAGAAGAAATACCTAGGCGTGAGAAGGAATTCGCATGGCGGCAAATGGGTAGCAAGGATTGGGATCCTTTACAAAGGAAGAGTATTTTGTTAGGCACATATGATACTGCTGAACAAGCTGCTGTTGCTTATGATGAAGCTGCTGTTAGATTAAACGGAAGTCACGCTGTTACTAATTTTGGAGTTTCGCCACATGGGTTTGCTCAAGTGGATGATGAGTTTGGGTTTGGGTTTGATTTACCCGAGTTTCGAAGGTATCGTGTTGATGAGTTTAGTGAGTTTGATGTTGATGATTTCCTTATTGATGTTAGATAAATGGGAAATGATTTGCACACTTAACATTTTGATTGGCACACTATATACTGTGCAGTAACGAGTTGTACCGTGCATATGTTTTGCTTTAACTAGTTGTACCCATGAGTGTGCTAATCAAAAGCTAATGTGTGTAAATCGTCTCCCTTGATAAATTGTCGAGTAAATTGTTATAAAACGTTATTGTGTTAGGTCAGAGTTAGGATCAAATGAGAACAATAGTTAAAATGAGAAGGATAAGACAAATTTTCTCTACTAATATGAAATGCGTGGCTAGAATTACTTATCATCATTCTCATTTTAATTATTCTTTTCGCTAATCCACTCTCATCTTTGCAATCTTGAAAGTAAAGACACAATTATTTAGTGGGACTTTGATGTGTAATTATCGTCGGCCGTACTTTTAGAGTTTACTTATTTTAGTGATAATGATACAGACGATAATTACCTGGTAAGTTTCGCAAAGTGACTCTGCACATTTTCAAATTTGGAGAGGCTATGTTTATTTATGGGTTAAGACTTAAGAGTAATTAAGGGATGTATATGTAATAATGTAGTATTGACGGTAACAGATATGAATGAAAAAAAGGGCAGATCTGGATTTATATGGATGTTTGAACTTTAGAATTAGTGAGAGATTTTGGTTCTTATTGTATACTTTGTCTTTTGCCCTCCGTTCATTTCTTTAATCTCTCGTTTCGATTAACTAAGAAAAGTTAACATATACACAAGTTGCGGGTGCTTCGGAGAGAACATTCCTGAAAGGGGAGCGTCGTACAAGAGAAAAGGGGGCTGGAGTGGTATTCTTGCCCGGAGAATAGAAGCTATAAATAATACCCAACAATTTGTTTGGTGTATATATACTCCTTGTCATTGCATTCAGGTTTCAAAACTTTGAAAATGTTTAACTTTGATACAATCATCATTTACATGGTTTTTTTTTAGGGAATATCAGTCTTTTTCAATTTCATTAGTTGCTATTTAGTCCGAGTTCTTTCGCTTTAGACCGGATGTTATGAGGTATAAATTCATCACCGTCATATTAGCATTCATTCTCTTCATTAAAGTAGCCACTAAATAGTCATAGTGGTGATCATCAAATCAACAATGTCACTAGGCTCCTTTTCCCTCTTTTATTATTCGTTCAAATTTTTCGCCAAACCAACCACATATATCACTACGGAGGGTGTTAAGGACCACCACACAAGCCATGTATCTTTTGAAAGTGTATGATATCTTCTGTCACGTGAAAATAAAATACTCGTAGTGTTGTTATATACAAATCGAATATGAAGTATGTTTATTTATATGATTTAGAACTTTTTCTTTACTATTTAGGAAACACATTTAATAGTCATGTAAGAGTAACTTTGGTAAAACTCAAGTAAGTAATTCATGTGAATTTTCCGTCATCAGTTCATTACCAACATACGTGTGTTAGCCATGGGCTAAAATTAGAGAGACGTAAACTTTTCAGACTGGCCCATCTGTTTTAGTTCAGTGGCTGTTGTGGGCCTTGTGTCATTATTTTCCTTAAGGCTTCAACTTCACTTATCATTTTACTCGTTTGAGAACTTAATCGTTTGGAACGAGGAGATCATAGCGAGTGTCGCACCGTAGTTTCAAACGTATATTTATTTGACGTTTAAATAAAATTCAAACTCAATTTGTGTTGGAATTTAAGACTATTATCATGTAATATAATGTAGATAATTAACCTAACTAAAATGTACCTTGTTACCTTCCTTATGCAATTAAGGTCTGATAAAAAACACAATAAAACACCCAAATTGATCAAGAACCCTAATTAGGGTTTATAGTGATCGATTACAATAGAACCACAATAATCAAAAGGGTCGATTCATCTACGTTCCCACACACACGTTTTGATAGCGATTCAATTAGAATGTTAATTCTTTATCACAAAACAAACCAATTACTAGTATTCAATAAAACCAAATCCGAACCTACCACATAAGGGGTGCTCGATTGGCTTGCAAAATGGGAGGAAGGGGAAAGAGAAAATTGGTTTGCTAGGTTTTCAAGTTATGAGAATAATGAAGCCTAAATGGTTTATTTTATAGGTTTCTCATAGCAAACAAAAATTCATCCCACCACCTATGTGGGATTGTTCGGCCAAATGTAGGGGGAGGGGGTCTAGAACCTTCCTTCCTCTATTTTACACTTAACTCTTTGTATTTATCTTCTAACGACTATTTTTCGTGAAATAATTAATATAATACATTATATATATTAATTATATAAATTGAATCTTAAACGTAACGTGTGCGATACCATAGGCTCGAGTACGTTCCGGACATACGTTTACGAAATGTGTTCATAATCCAACAGCTCCCACCTGGACATGTTTCAATTAAAGGTAATGATATTGGGTAGCGTCTAGCAACACTCCAATGCCCACGAAAATACTAGAGTGTGGTTTCATAAAGTCATAATAAATGATTTATCATCATGTTATCCCTTTGTTTCCAATATTGTGTTAAATATGGATATGGATCTAAGTCTTTCCATAGTTTAACTATTATGTTTCTCGTTTCATCGATTGATCAAAATTACCAAAATCATCAGGACATATCCATATCTCTTTTGGGTATGGCCATACAAACATCTGGCCACCCCACAAGGGGCCTAGTAGTATTATACTTCAAAACTAATTTGAAAGAACAAATTATGTCTTGACTACAAGCATAATCCGTGAATTTCACAACGCTTCTGAAAGTAACCCTTATAACTACCATTTACGGATAACAGTAGACTAGATTCAAGAAATGGGATCCACCCACGCCATTCCAGCTTGCGTCTCAAGTCTAAGGATAAGTAATGAACTTATATACAATATTTACTTAATGACAAAGATCCATAAAGTAAAAATCTTGTTAGTTGGGATAGTCTGGTATGCAAACTTTTGAACACCATCTGAGTTTGGTAGGACCTTCCTTCAATATACAAAGTATATTACCAATCTCTCATATTTATCTTAATTCAACCATATTCTTATATAGTTGATTGACAATGGACAATTTAGAACGATATAAATCATTCATGGATTTAAAACTGCAAATATAGGACACAACTTATTATTGAATGAAATCAAGCATACCAGGCCACATACTTTGATTCATTATCTAAATAATGATTGTTTAACGTCCCTTATCATAACTAGCAAAGAGACGGCTCACGGTCATAGGAATTAGCTCCTTCACTGTTTTTATCCTTATCCTCTCGTTTTGACCCAGCTGTACGACGAATCCCATTCTGTTTCTCAAATATAAACTAGTGGTGGCCGTGTTTGCTCAGTTTGTAAAATGCCCGAAAGAGCAAAGCGATATGAGTAATGTGTAAGCTTCGACAATAAACCTCGAAGAGGGTAGTCCAATTTAAACCTAGGGGAACCAATTGTGAGATATGTACCTTATAATGTCTAACTACGTTTAAATGAAAAGAAGAAGAGGGCACCCCAAAACCCCCTTGCATAAAGTATTCTAAGTATAAACCTATTGCGTATCCCGGAAGTTTATTCATGGTTAGATTCCTCGGTGGAAGCCTAGGATATAAGTCTAACGGTACTTTAATATGATCAACCGCCCATCCCAACTCACTTTCTTTCATGACCGAAGTATATACATGAGCGTCAAACTTAGGCTTTACCGACTCAACATCGCTTTCTGGCACTTCACCTTCCGCACGTTCCGATAAATCATATGTAAACATACTAACAATCCCGGGAGAAAAGGTATAGCCAAGCAGAAAAAATGAAAAAAATAAAATCGAAATACCTGATGACGGAAAGCGGAATATCTTAAAATCTTTAAAAAAAAAGTGTGTGTAAAATTACACTGGTAAAACGAACGAAATGCGAACTCCTTATAGGCAAAAAAGCGATAGTGCGAAACGTTGCATCATGTTAGATGCGGACGTGGCACAACATACATCACACGATGGAACAAGCATGAACACGTGTCATGATCCTAAAATTCGAGATAAAAAGACAACGTTTTTTAACCTTGGATAATTATGAGTTTTGTCGCTATGCACATTATATCAGGCCTATTAAGGCCCAACATGCCAAACACTTCTAAAAAAAGAGGGCGAGAGAAAAATAATCAAGTATCGCGTCATTAGCATAACTGATAAATACGATACTAGGGGACATGTTGGCGTATGTGGCCGAATGGCCCATACCGAAAGTTCCGCACGAAAGAGTCAAACATATTAATTGCCGACAAAAACTGGATCACCCTAGCCGAATTACCCACGATGAACCACATTTAGGGGAAGCACACCAAGTCCGGAACGAGCTCCGAGCTCCGGACCATTTTTTGACCTAAAAAAGGAAACATCACATTTTGCCGTCTAAAAGTGTCGTGGTCACCACACGTGACCATCAGATAATGTTAGGTTCCCATGTTTGCAACACAAGCATCAATATGAAGAAATATAGAAGAGACGTGATCGGTTGAACAAAAAACACAAAACACACGATAGAATATAAATCTTTAGGCGTAGGGTTTGATATGAAATGAACAACCAACTCCCAAATGAGAGTTACAAAACTATTTATAGGGGAAGGGAGCTAGAGCAACACATCTAGTCCCTTCATTTCCTTATTGGGCTTTTGCATAGGCTCATGGGCTTTCTACATGAGCCTAGCCTTAATTACTAACATAAAAGCCTTAATTAAGCTAACTTTTACATATTGATTACTAACACTTGAGAAATGGTTTAGGAGTGATTCCAACAATCTCCCCCTAAGTGTTAGTAATTGATATCTTAAGTAATCTTAAACAGTTGTTGGTGCAGATGTAATAGTAGCTTTGACGTCTTCTAACATTCTTCTTTCTTGTGAGAAGAAGTGCCTTGATTCGAACAATCTCCCAGTGTAGGGATCTTGTTTCTTTTGAAGTATTACGCTTTGACGCCTTGATTTCTTTGTTCTTTAATTCTTTTTCTTTGTGGTGATTTTGATAGTATGTTGTTGTCACCTGTGTCGACCGTTGCTCAGGTGTCTCCACGTCTTTCTCCAACATGCTCACACGCCATTTGACAAATGAATTCGGATGTGAAGTAGTTCTCGAGTCTTTAGAACTTTGTAGATTATTTGATTAGATGAAGAATCATTATGACTTTGTGTTGCCTTTGATTTTGAGAGAACTTTTTGTGATGTTGTTGGTATGAGCATGTGAAGAATCAACACGATCTCTTCCTCCATGAGCATCCATCGCCAGAAGAAGATCTCCGAGACGATCACGAACACCAATTGATCATTGTAATCTTTCATAAAGAATTGATTACTACAATTGTTCTCTTGATGAATGTCTTGATTCCATTCACCTTGGTCGGGCGAATCACCGTCCGAATCCCGTAAGGACAATTGGCATTACATTGAACAAGTTCAAGTAATGACCCCATATTCGAGGACTCGATTCTTGAAAGGAATCTCCTTAGCGGGATTTCCAGACTTACAAGTTCGAACTCGAGAGTGTCAACGACATAATGTGAAAACACATCTCTAATTCTAGCAAAGGTTGTTCTCAAACCGGATGCCCTCAAGAAGGCTAACACGATGTATCAAGTACATCTACGGTTCAGTGAGTCGCCGAGGTACACCAAGCATCACCCCATGATGTAGAGACCGTTTGAGACAACATTAAGCGTAACCCACAAGGAGTTACAGTGACTTCTGTCGTGGTCGTTTGATGTTGACCACGGCGAGAGTTTCCATTCAATCACCGAGGATCACGGTTGTGAACCCTCATAAATATTCTCGACAGTTGCTAAGATCGTGAAGGAATCTGATATATTACTTGCGTCCTTATTGTTGAGCGACAAGTGATGAAATGTCAAGTATAACTAAGAGATCTTTTGATGAATCTTGTGGCTCTAGACTCAATAGTGCGCTTTGGTTTTCTTGGCGAAGACTAGGAGAGGTCTCTTCTTCAATACCAAAGAATCTCTAAGAGAAAGCCGATAGTTTACGTAGGGTTCCTGTGAGAATGAAACAAGCACTGAGAGAAACTTGAGTGGCTAATAAGGTTTAGTGCATGCGCCATCGGGTCCATGACGACTTTAATCTTCAATACCGGTGTCATCAAGTGACAACCAAGAGTATATGAGTTGAACCGATTATGCGCCTAAGTTGAATAACGGAGGGCTATTTCTTTTCACCATTTTCTTTACTTTTCTTTTAATTCTTCAACTCCTTCTTTATCCGATTCTCATTTTCTCCTTTTATAATCAGAACATATTGGATTTCACAAACACACTAAACCATAAGATCAAATAGGCGTATAATGAGTTTTAGAGAGAAAGTTAGAGGTTTGGGAACTTTAGTGAGAGAAAGAAAAATCTTATTATGAGCTCCAACTCTACCTTGGGAGGTAGAGTATTTATAGTCATTACATAAATCGCCACCTATCGGGATGTGGATCGGGCATACGATTAGTAAAGACCCGTCCAGTCCTTCACGGTGTTACTTAAACTAAATACTACTTAACTTATAATAATCTATGACTATGAGCTTACTAATGATTACATATACTTGAGGTGACCGACTCTTCAATAACCTGGATTTACTAAATCCTAACAATCTCCCCTAAGGAGGTCACCTCAAACATATACTAAAATTACATTGAATACAAACAGATATTACATTAAAATTGTTCTTGCATTCTTGATGTAGTACTTTGCTCTAAGCTCGTAATCATTGATTCATCTCATTGCATGTTTGGTTAATCCAAGTGGAGGTCTTTCTCGATCCACGTGATAATAATTTTGAGCCGACTTTTGAGATCATCGGCTAACAAAATCTCGAGACATCCATTGTGGTGTTGGTATTATGTGATGTTGTGACTTTCGGACCGACATGCTCACATTCGGATCATGATATCTTCTCATCGAGTAGCGGAAGCTTCGTTGATTCATGATATTGGCAGCAGTAGCGAAGCATGGAGTGAAAATATCGAGTCATTGATGCATTAATCATGATTTCTTTTGAGATGAATGTGTTGAGTGAGCATGCGGCTATGGATTGATCGCTTCATTCGATCACCGCAAACGTAGGGCGTACTGCATAAAACATTTAGCAATAAAGCGCACGAAAGTGTCTTTGATCACTTTCGTTGAATTGAGGTACACGCCCACGGTCCCCGTTGATCGATACAAATCCGCTGTGATCGGTATAATTCGAAGAATTTCCTTGACAGGTTTCACAATGCTCTAGTTGTTCTCAAACCGAACGCCTCAAAGAAGACAACACGGAGTGAGTAAACGTGAATAAGATTCACCGATTGATGAAAAGAGATTTGAAAACAATCGTGTATTGCTCAATAGAAAATTGTTTTTGCAATACAACGAAGGTTTTAATGAAAATCAATTATCAATCATAAACACCTTTTGATTTGAAATATTCGTACACGGTCGATGTGCTAAAGAAAGAGTTTTTGAGCACAACGACGGTTTTTAAAGGTATCCGTCAATCCATAACTCGAACGTGATTGATTCAAAAGATTGAATCGCCCCATTGTTTCGTTCGGTTGTCACATGGGTGATCTAATGAGTAGATCTCACATGCCACCTACCAGGAGCTTGTTTGATGTTGGCTCGAAGGCTTTCCATCTTCATTGTGAATATGTTTACATATCACTCGGATGTTCGGCAATACCACAAGGATAATCGAGGACTCAAGATATAATCTCTTTCCATATTGTGTGAAAGCAGAGTCTTCATTGAAAGTGTCCTAATGAGATTTATTGATGATCTCGTGGCTCTAGACTCAATTTGTGCATATTTGGATCCTATATCGGAGACTAGGAGAGGTCTCCTTCTTCAATATCAACAATCTCTAAGAGAGTCGATAGATAATGTTGGTTCCCGTGAGAATGAAACAAGTCCTTTTAAGAGGAACTTGAGTGGTTTGGGAAGTTGAAGTGCGGTCGTCCTTTGGGTCCATGACGTCTTGTCTTCAATACCGATGTTACCTTGGTAACCACCGTAGTATATGAATTTGAACCCGTATACGCCCTAAGGTTGAATAATTGGAGGCTATTTGTTTTCACCCTTTTCTCATTCAATTCTTTTAATTCTTCAACCCTTCAATGCTTACGAGACTTCATAACTAGAACCTTGTTGGGTTAATTCCGATTACTAGTTCAGGTCTCGATCCGCAGACTCTTCCCATATCTCATTTTTCTCCTTTTATCAATATACCTAAGGACTTCTACATTATCTAGTGGATTGTCCTGGTAGATCCCTCCGGCTCAGCGGATCATGGAACAAATACCTAACCATATCATCCTTATATCACCATACATAAAGTAAAGTTGGTCGGTCTATTTGGTATTGTTCATCCGCTAATGGAAACCATTTGAAAATCAATCCGAGATACTTATGATATATTATCAAAGCATTTTGTACCGAATTGTTTTGATATTTTTAGAACAAGAGCTCCCCCTCAACATGTGCATCAAGTATTTGAAATCGTTTTGCACGGAGGCAAGAGAAAGATTTAACTTCTTTGATTACCATTTTCTAAAATATATCAACATCACTTCCCGATCAAAACAAGTAGATAAAGCATATTAGGGAAGGATGAGGTTTTCATAGCTTGCTCCCCTCAATATGTGCCTAGAGGTTTGAAAGAGTTTTGCACATACAAGAGGAACGCACATTGATCACGTTTCAAATCTTTGTGGTTTAAGATAGATGCTCCCCCTCAACATGTGTATGAAAATTTTGAAATCGTTTGACACATGTGGGAAGGAGAGCTTATACATCCTTATAAAACCATTTACCGAATTATCGATTAAATCCAATTTAAATCACAAATTCTCCCCAATCACAATTATCAAATCATTTGAGATTTGTGATCTCAGAGATTTAAATTGATTTTGAAAGCTTTTAAGGAGAATTGTGACTTGATTGTGAAAGCGTTTTAACCGATAAGGATCGATTTTGAGACTTTAGACTCCATTGATTAAACATGCATGATTATCTTTTGAAAACAATTGTATGACAAATAACCTTTTTGATTTAATTGAAATCATTCTCCCCCTCAATCAATGACATAAGTTGTTGATTGAGAGATAGATATTTTGACAAACGTTAAGTCCAGATGATTTCCAAAAATAGAGTCCGAGTTATTCTTCAAAAACAATTGGTTTTCATTAGATAGTAAGTAATTGTTTATAGAATCAGAGCATGAGATTTGAAGACCAAGATAAAGCATGACTCTGTTCTTTCTTTGAAAAGTGGGTTACTGCCTGAAATGACAATAAACCATTGTTTCTCTTTCTCCCATTTTTTTTTTTTTTTTTTAAATCGAACAACATCTAAAGTCCTGTGTCATTCTTTGAATGACAGCATCAAGACCGTAGATATTATCAATCGAGAAATACATGACAAAAAGACAATTTTTTTTTTATTTATTTTTTTTTGAAGATTTTTCGAATTTTTCAAATTTTTTTATGGATTTTGAAAGTTTTATATTTTTCTATTTGATTTTTTGAAGGTTTTATAATTTTGTATTTTGTTTTTCGAATAAATATTTACAAGAGATAGATGAAGGAAACCTTTTACTCCTCTTCTTCCTCTTGAAGACGTTTGAGTGTTTACGGTTGTAGGCTCTTAAGACCCAGTCGTGGAAGAATAAACTCAAACGTTCTCTAGGAAGAGCTTTGGTGAAGATGTCTCCAAGCGGTATTCATCCTCACAAAGTAAAGTTCCACCACACCGTTTTCAACTTGCTCACGATGAAATGATGTCGAATGTCGATGTGTTTTGCTCTTGAGTGTTGTACGTTGTTGCATGAGAGAGCAATAGCACTTTATTATCACAATGAGAGGATTTTGTTAAATTCAAAGCCATAGTCGATAATTGGGATCTCATCCATAGGATTTGAGCACAACAAGATGACATGGCTATGTATTCACCTCGTAGAGGAAATAGAAGTACTCATTTGCTTCTTTGAAGACCACTCACAAGCTTATCACCCAAAACCGAGCACCTCCAGACGTGCTTGACGAGTATCCCGACATCCCGCATGATCGGCATCTCGCATAGGTCGTTAGTGACATACCGGTGTCCTTGGCACCAAAGTCCCATATTGATGGTTCCTTGAGATACCGAAGACCCGTTTAACCGCTTCAAGGTGCTTTTAGTAGGTTTAGCTCGGTATCTAGCACACATGCAAGCAATGAACAAGATGTCCGGTCTACTAGTTGTGAGGTGCATCAGGGATCCAATCATACTACGATATTTCGTTTGGTCTACCATGATCCCTGAGTGGTCCTGAAGGATCGATAATATTATTGTGTTTGATGATTCGGGTGGTCTTGGATGATGGAAATACATATTAGCCATTTAGAGAGAGAAAGTAGAGAGATGGGTGTTTCTTGCTAGAGGTTTAAACAAAGGAAATGTTAGATTGAAAGAGAAGCACCACCCCTTCCATGGATGGAAGGGTATTTATACTTACACAATACACGACCTCCTATCGGCTGTGGATCGGGCATACAGATTGGGTAAAGACCGTCCTTCCTCCACGGTGTTACACTACGCTAAACTAAACTAATAACTAACTAATAAACTGGTAAATAACGTAACTAACGACATGTCTACGAGCTAACTTATGCTAGATAATATTTGGGGTGACCGACTCTTTACTATGGAAATTTCTAATTCCTAACAATCTCCCCCTAAGGGAGGTCACCCCATGTTTTACATTTCGAATCCTAGCATTCTATTTATGACTTTGTTCTTGAGCTCGTAGACTTCAATTCTTCAATTCAGCAATATTTGTGCTTTTGTAGTGCAACTTCAAAGTCCGATTATTTTGTACTTTCGGTGGAGGTCTTTTGGCGATCCACATCTTGATGATCTTCGAGCTTTCAATGAGATCATCACCACAAGAAATCTCTGGATCACCCTTTATTGTGTTGCCATCATGTGAAGTTGTGACTTACGGACCGACATGCTCACACTTTTGAATCATGACATCTTTCCATCGAGTAGCGGAAGCTTTCTTGGTTCATGATATTTGCGCAGACAGTAGCGAAGCATAGTATAAAAATATCGTAACCAAGTTATGTAGATATGCACCAGTCATGATTTCTTCAATTAAGTGTGGATCTTGTGAGCATGCGGCTTTGATTGACTCCTCAATTCGATCACCGCAACCGTCCAAATGTACCGCAAACAACGCTAGCAATAAAACACACGAAAGTGTCTTTGATCACTTTCGTTGAATTGAGGTACACGCCCACGGTTCCCGTTGATCGATTACAAAGCACGTGATTAGGTATAATTCAAGAATCTCCTTGACGGGGTTTCGCGGTGTTCTAGTTGTTCTCAAACCGGAACGCCTCAAAGAAGACAACACGGAGTGAGTGAACCGGTAATTGAGATTCACCGATTGATGAAAATGATTTGAAAACAATCGCGTATTGCTTGAAGAAAGAGTTTTGCAATACAACGAAGGTTTTATGAGAAAGATCAATTTTCTATCAAAATACTTTTGTATTAGAGAATGAGTACACATTCGACGTGCTAGCTTAAAAGAAGAGATTCGCACATCGAAGCGGTTTTCTAAAAGTATTTTTTTCAATCAGATATACTTTTTGAGTTTGAAAATGAATACACATTCGACGTGCTAGAGAAAAGAAGGTTTGCACATCGAACGGTTTTTCCAAAAGCATTCGTCAATTCCATTCCTGGACCAAGGTTGATTCAAGAAAGAATCTCCCCATCGTTTCTATCCAGTTGTCACAAGCTTGATCTTTTGCAAGATTTCACATGTCACCCACCAAGAGCTTGTTTGATGTTGGCTCTAGAAGGATTTCCATCTTCATCGTGAATATTTACATATCACTCGGATGTTCTGGCAATACCACAAGGATAATGCGTAGGACTCTTAATATAAACTTACTTTCCACATTGTGTGAAACAAACAAGTCTTCAAGAATTTAGTGTCCTAACGAGATATTGTGGATGATCTCTTGGCTCTAGACTCAATAGTGCACATTTGGTTCCTATGTCGGAGACTAGGAGAGGGTCTCCTTCTTCAATATCAACAATCTCTAAGAGAAAGTCGATAGATTATGGGTTCCCGTGAGAATGAAACAAGCCCTTTAAGAGGACCTTGAGTAGCTTGGGAAGTTTAGTGCGAGTGCATCCTTGTGTCCATGATGTCTTGTCTTCAATACCGGTGTTACCTTAGTAAACATCGGTAGCATATGTATTGAACCGATTCATCGCCCTAAGGTTGAATTATTGGAGGGCTATTTCTTTTACCCTTTCATATTCATTTCTTTTCATTCTTCAACCCTTGATTGCTTACCGAGACTTCATAACTAGAACCTTGTTGGGTTTATTCCAAAGACTAGCTCTGTCTCACCACACTCTTCCCATTTCTCATTTTCTCCTTTTTCATCATACCTAAGGACTCTACACTATCTAGTGGATTGTCCCTCGGTAGATCCGTCCGATTCAGCGGATCATGGGAACGAATACCTAACCTAACCATCCTTATAACACCATGCATAAAGTAAATTGGTCGGTCTTTTGGTATTGTTCTTTCCTTCATGAAACCAATCGAAAATCATTTGGAAAAACAATCAAGGTACTTGTGATACGAGATCAAAGCATTTTGTACCTTAATAGTTTTGATCATTTTAGAAATGCTCCCCCTCAACATGTGCATATGATTTAAAATTGTTTGGCACATGGAGGCAAGAGTTCTTTGAAATAATTTCTTGATCACAATTTCCTTAGAAAAAGCCATTTGAATTTCTTTGGTAAAATTCTCCCCCTCAATATGTGCATAGGATATTTGAAATCATTTTATCACATAGAGGCAAGAGTTCTTTTGAAGCACATCCACGATCACACAAGCCATTAAGAAACCATTTAAAACTCAATCAAGGTACTTTATGTTAAAACATAAAAGCATTTGCACCTCGATAGTTTCTTTTCTTTTAACATGCTCCCTCAATATATGCTTGAGATTGAAAGCGTTTAGCACATATGAGAGAAACTGCACAACCTGAATCAAACGATCAACTTTTATCAAATTTCATTATTAAATCACAAATTCTCCCCGATCAAAATATCAAACCCTTTGAGATTTTGGATCCCAAGTGATTTAATAAGGTTTATAAAACATGGGAGAAAATGTGCCTGATTTAAACACTCATTTGGTTTTTGGATAAATCCTCCTCCTCAACATGTGCATTGTATATTTGAAATCGTTTGGCACATGGAGGCAGGAGTGCCTATAAAGGACTAAAAGCGATTCCATTAAAAGCAGTTTGAGATTTTAAATCACGATCTCTCCTTTGATCAAAATTTCAAACCAATTAGGGTTTTGGATCCCGATTGATTTAAATCATTTAGAAAGTTTAGGAAAGACGTGGCAAGATTTAATTTTGAAAATGATGATAAGGACCGATTTAGACATTAAAGATTGTTAGTGTCGGTATGATAGTTTTAAGAGATCTTTAAGTAAAATAAAACAATTTGACAATCAAACAAGAACAGTAAAAATTTCATTTTTGAGATCTTTGAGTTTTAAAGAAAATCATACCATGACATAACATTAAATCTTTAGATCACCACATTTTAACGCATACACGGACTTTTATGAAGAAATATCGTTTGAAAATATATAATTTGAAATCACTCTCCCCTCAATCCATGATGTAAGTCAATAATTGAGTGACTTAGGTTTTGATAAAAAGAAGTCCGGTGATTTTCAAAATTTAGTTCAATTTATTTTCGAAACAATATTTTCCATTTTCAAAACAATTTTAATCAAAGTTTTAGAAAATTGTTTAAAATGGTATCTGCACAAAGATCGTTAGGTGGTTGAGACGCACGGTGATCTTTGTAGGGTTTGAAAGAAAACCGTCACGATGCGGTGAGACTTCTTACATTGCATTTTAATGCCAAGCGAGGTCAAATTAAGCTCCGTTTCTTCAATCACTTAGAAGAAAACCATCTGCCGATGCGGTGACACCTCTTACGTTGCATTTATGCCAACTCTCCATTGAAGTCCAATTAAGCTCCGTTTCTTCATTTGTCAACCCAAGATATAGTTACCCTTTCCTTTCGGCATCCAATCATATTCGATTGTGGGATCCGGATCGAACATTCTTATATACCAATATACCGCATACGTTAGTGAATACACATCTGATATATGGTGGTCGACATCACCCAAACAAAGAATCGACTAATAAAAGTCAATTCAACATGTCAATCGATCATATAAAGCATGAGAATTATGTGTTCATCAAACTTTAATCATCTAAACCTAATAATCATATCCTAGAAACCTAGTCCTTCAACATAGGCAATTATATTTTTCGAGATAAACACGTGGGATAATTAAAAAGTCCGTTAGATGATATAAATTTGAAAATATTCTTCCCTCAATCAATGACTCTTTTCTTGAAAACTTTTAAAAGTGTTGAAGTCATCGATTGAGTTTTTGCAATTAATATGAAAACTCGATCCCGATTGATTTTTCAAGCAACTCATTTTACCACCATTTTGAAATACAACAAATATTTTTTCAAGAATTTTAGAAGGAAAATATTTGTGTAGGAACAGATCCTTTGACATACTTTCCTCAATATATTTTAGGATAAGTGCACGAAATATTTGAAAATTGGTTTAGCGCAAGACTTTCCTTTCTTTAAAGAGCAGGTTGCTATCTCAAATAATAGCAAACCATGGTTTAAGCACGGGTTCTGATCGAAAATAGCGTAAGCCATTTGAGTTGTGACATGTTTTGAAAAGAATATTTACACCTCTGCTCGAACTTCATCTATGGTCCGTGCCATTATTGAATGACATTTCTAAGACCGTAGATGTTATCGATACTGGAAGACATGTCTTGGAAAACATATTTTGGTATTTTGAAATTTTCGATTTTTATGGTTTTTGTTGGTTTTATAATTTTCTATTTTTCTTTTCTTGGTTTTATATTTTGTATTTGGTTTTTCCGAAAATATATACAAAGATAGAGTAGATGATATAATTTAAGAAGATGATGATACGAGTACCGAGATAAGGATATCGAGCGACACGTCGTAGAAAATAGAATTAATCATCTCTTAAACTTCCACCACCAAAGCTTCCAAGGCTCGAATAGAAGATTGAACATGAGCCTTTGAGAAGAGAGACTTTGGCGACTTCCCCAAACCGAAAATCCTTTAATGAAAGCGATTCAAGCTCTATTTCAAGCTTGCCTTAGCTAGGCGTCTGAGAAGCACACCATTATCATAAATCCATTGCTCCTTTTAAGAACGATAATCGAGATTCTCCATTCGGGGTTATATCATCCAATAGAACAACAACGTATCATCCTACTCATAAATAATCTTCTCAAATTTCATAACCTTTGAAGTGCAAGCGATCCATTCCAAAAGGTGTCAAGAGAAAATTCCCCAAGTAGTTGAATTGATGTAGTCAGTCTCTTTGTATAATGCTCAAGAACTCTCCCAAATACACATCATGAGGGAATGAAAACACCTTCCCATGTTCACATTTTTCTTCCGGATGATCGTGTATGAAGCTCAAGAACCCAAGCACACCAATACCCAAGAGCTCTCCGAATACACATCATGAGGGAATGAAAACACCTCCCATGTTCACATTTTTCTTCCACGATGATCGTGTATGAAGCTCAAGTATCAAAGTATACCAATACCAAGGAAGGAATAAGCGATAACATTGAAGAAGCAAGCCAAGTCATCGATTATCTCTGCGGATGACAATCTGCGGATGTCAACTCCGGAATAAGTGATTATATCTACGAATCACCGATTAAGCCCTCAGTGAAACAAATTGAGTGCCTCCAATGTACACAACTCTTTCTCCTCGATGATTGTGATAACATCGAGATCATCACGCACTTGTGTACCTCTTTTATCTTGAAACTAACTCTTCCATCGCTTCCCCACATAGTTGGAATAAGAATACTAAACGCCTTGATAAGTAAAACCTTGAGTTTCTCTGCGGTCATGACATTTGTTTTCCGGAATATCTTCAATCACTTAGAAGAATTAAGTTCATCAAGTTTACTCGCCATGAGTCAAACCTTGAGTTTCTCTCATGTAATAACATTTGTCTTCCGGGATATCTTCAATTTCTTAGAAGTATTAAGTACATCAAGTTTACTCGCGTTTAGATGCTTGTCTCCTTCCCCTTTACGGTTTTGATACTTGTAATCGCAACTCTTTGAATGCCCAAATACTTGAAATTTGTTGAGAAGATCGCTTGAAGTCTTTGTGAGAATCAACATCTTTGAATAATGTGAGCAAGTCTAATTGGGATTAAATTTGACATATCACATTCCCCAATTAGTGCTCTCCCTAGACCGACAATCTTTTGATAAATGCCAGATTAAGAAGAAGTCTTTAGATCATTAAATGCAACTCATCTTTGGTCTTCTAACATATAGCAAGAAATGTAGAACAGATGTAGACTCGACCTTCTTCAAGATTGTCCGGTTGGGAATAGATAATTAACATCTTCAACTCACACCAAAAGCATCCCACCAAAAGCATCCCAATTAACTTACATCTTGCAAATCCCTTAACTAAAATCCTCCCAATCAAACAAGAATGAAAGATGTTCATCAAGGAAATCAAGAATCAGGCCAGAACGAACACACAAGATGGTAACACCAAACTACCAATCACATCAAACAAGAACGAGAGATAGTTCGGAATCATCATGTTGATGTATACGTGAAGCATTAACCGGAAGCACTTTGTCGATAAACTCATCAATCCGAGTGAAGATGTCAACCAACGGCTCTTAGAAGAGAAAAACTCCATGTGAAGATGACCCGATAAGAAGAAGCTCGGTTCTTACGTGAGTTTAGAGCCGTATGACCATTTGTATTCTCTAATATCAATCAACAATGCAAAAAATTCACACTTCTTCTCCCCCTCAAGAATTGCATACGGAGATGCCATTCTTGATTAAACAAGTGAACATTATCCAAATGTAGTCTATTCACACTTCTCCCATAAAATCGGCATAGGATGTCGCCATCGTCATTATAGTTGAGAAAGTGGAATCGAAAACAATCAACAAGAGTCCGGTTCACTTGATGACCAAGCGCATGGAAAAGTATGAAGCATGTTGATGAGAATGGTCATAATAGAGAAGATTTCTCTTCTTCAGAAGATAAAGCGCACTGACACGTACACTTTTCTTTTCTTTAAGAACAAGGCATGAACTGTTGTGTTCATACGTCATAATCTCTCTCTTTTCATCTCTCTTAGCAAAACATGTAATCAACCCCATTATCATTCTGTAGGCTCTTTGTCATGACAACTTGATGAAGAAAACCCAATATGACGAATTTGACCCTGAAGTAAACTAACCCGAACTCGTGACTTAAACTTGCACATATTTAACAAAGAGCGGTGCCGATTTCCATTAGCATCTCTAAGTACTCTCTATGTACTCTATACTCTTCAACCAACCAACCATCAAGTATAAGACGTACATTACCTCTTGAAAATCCACAATTGAATGTGACATCGAGCACTACAACGTAACTCCTTAAAGTGATAGTTATTTTTGTGGTGGTATGAGCCCAATTCCCCAGTGGTAAAAGAAAAGGTAAAGACACCCAACAATAACTAGATTTCCAAGTCTTCGTTTATGATAATAAGCTCGAACAAGGATCATGAAGAATCTTCATCCAACCATCCCCGATACCTTTAGATACTAAGTACACTCGCCGTGATAATTCACTTCAACCTCAAATAAATAATCTTGAATTAACGTTGTCACATCATCCGTTAACCGCTCAATCCGCCTTCTTTGACATTTAAACGAACTTGATAATGGTTTCATCCCGACCATGGTTAAAAGCGCCAGAACCACTCAGAAAAGCATGTAATAACCAAACCGCCATGACGAATATCCAAACACACATCCAATTCATGAAGTACACCTTTTATCCCTTCTTCAAGTAGAAACCGTAGCACCAAAGATCGAGAAAAGATCCCAAATACACTTTTCTCTCCGAATGGATTTATCATCACGATTTTACAAGTCTATGATTTAAAGCAGAAATAGGTTCTTTCGCGGGATTTTACAAAATCAAGACAAAACCGTAAACAATGTTAGCTTGAATGTGTTATGACAACTTTGGTTTCGGTGAATATCTGTTTTAGGTGAACATGCAGTGGTTCATCTGCGGTTCATTATCCAACATCATCAACCATCCAAGTCAACACTTTGGTAAACACATCATTCACGCATTCTGTCGGCTATTGTAGTGACCACAAGGAGAAGTAAACTCGATATACCAAACTTGATCATGAAGTAGAATTCCCTAGATTTGTTACTTAAACTTGTACTCATCCTCGTGAAAAAGAAACGGTGTACCTAATGTACAAAACCTCTTGACAAATCCTCAACTGCGTGAGACACCAAAGTGATAGTTACTTTGTGGGTTAAGCGGGAAAGAATCACAACCGTAACTAAATAGCCAAGTCTTTATCACACTCAATAAATTGCTCAAACAAGTCATCTTCGCGGAAGGGTAGAAAGAAAGAAGACGAAATAAGTAAACGCGCCCGAAAACCCTTACTTCAACTCCAAATAGGAAATATCGTACAAACAACTTTGTAGTCAACCAAGTTCCAATAACAATGCAACCCGCGTCATACATATATACGTGAAACAGTATATACCAAGGTATCAATCAGCACAACCCATCAAATCTCATCATCGCATCAGATTTCTTCAACAAATCTCATAACACAAATCTCGTCATTAATGATCTAATTTTGAGAAGCCCATTAGTCCATCATCAAAATCCAAGTAATTATACACATCTTGGGCCCAATTCATATCTCACATACAACATCATACACTAGTCCATTCTTGATTCATTCAAGGCCCATGAAAGCAAAAATGTGATTGATAACTTTACTTATATAAATCATGAGACCACTCCATTAATGTTAGAAAATAAATGTGAGATATGAAAAATAATAAACGAGGCCCACTTCCAAATATCAAATCTCAAAAATGTGATACCAAGCTCGTGAATAATATTACCTGATCCTCGATTGTGAATACATGATATAAACACTCAACGTGGCCCACCTCACCCATTAATATTTAACAAAGCTCACTTTCATATGCAAAATAAAACTGGTTCAAGCCCGTTGAATTTCTTGAAGTCCATATTCACCCATCGTGGGTTCGGCCCATGTGAATGCTAATCCGAACCAAAATACTCCATACCCTAAAATTCAGTGTATAAAACGTAACATTCTTATATCACTCCACACCTAACCCTAATAATATTCACTTGTGCAGACATAATCACTTCACCAAAAAAAATACACAACCCCCATCTAATTCTCACAGCATCCCATCCTAATAAATCTCATTCTAAAAAAAACTCCATCTAGTAATTATCATAGAATCAAGATTCACATCTCACCAAAATAAAATCTCACACCCCAAATGCTTACCACACCACATCATTTCTCATTTGTTATCATGACTGCCATAGGGATGAGCTCACCACAGGGATGGTTAGAGCGCGGCCATAATACCACAGGGATGGTAGAGGTTTTTCATGAACATTTTCCAGGTATGTATTAATTAAATTCGTGTACCCTTTTTATTTTGGACCAATGAACGAGGAAAGGAGATAACAAATTATTGTTATTTCCCTTTTCATGACGTGTTCGAACAAAATCAAAAGATATCTTAGTCAATGATGATTTAATAAGTTCGTGATATAGACTTGATAGTCTTGATGTTTCATTTGAGAATCCACGAATTAAAAAATCTGAGATAATTTATCATTTAGGATGGTTTAGTTTGATGTCTGAGAGAAGGTAGATCTGTGACGATGTACTTTTTGGTTTTGGTTGGATCAGAAAAAACATGAAATCCTTTAGCCTTAAAAGCAAGAATCTGAGATCTTAGTTAAATGTGTCTTGAAAGTTTTAAAGCCAAGTCGCTTTGCATATCTTATTCACGTTTGATTAGGATAAATGAGAGTTTTGAGGTTGTTGCTTTTGATTTGTGGTTGGACTGATGATGGGTGAACCTGAAGTCGTGATGTATATTTGGTATGTTGGTTGTGGTCGAGGTCTGTTCTCCTTCATCTCCATTTCTGTAAGTCGCTAGTCAAAATATTATCAAGTCGCTACCCATTATGAGTCACAAGTCGCTAGCGAAAGTCTTTAACCCAAGTCGCTAGCACAAGTTGCTACGACTTGTAAAGACAAGTCGCTAGGTCTGACCCAAGTCGCTATAACTTTACTCAAGTCGCTACAATTTTTTTTTTGGTTAACAAGTCGCTAGCATATTTTATGTTATCTCAAGTCGCCAACTTATAAATATAAGTCGCTAGCAAGAAAATGGTTGACAACTCGCTACCAAAATGAGACAACAAACTCACCAAGTCGCCACCAAGAATGCCAAACATACAAACCCAGAAAACAAACCCAAACCCAGAAAACTGTTTATGAAGGATACACTTTTATTTGACCCATTTGACCACTGTTTGGACTTGAAAATCTGACCATATGACTATAAAATACTGTTTGGACAATAATACTTATCTTCAAATATTGTTTGACCATAAATATGACTCTGTTTGACCATAAAGTATGACACATAAATCTTCAAAAGTCATGTAGAAATAATACTGTTTGGACAAACAAGACACAAGACAAGCATGTATGGACCAAAACATTTAAACAGTTATACCAAACTAATAAACCAAAGTGATTTACTGGCCAATAAACGTACAAAACATATTTACCCATGTACAAAACAAAAAAAACCACAACAAATCAACACAACACAATAACCTTGGCTCTTGATACCAATTGAAGGATCGATAATATTATTGTGTTTGATGATTCGGGTGGTCTTGGATGATGGAAATACATATTAGCCATTTAGAGAGAGAAAGTAGAGAGATGGGTGTTTCTTGCTAGAGGTTTAAACAAAGGAAATGTTAGATTGAAAGAGAAGCACCACCCCTTCCATGGATGGAAGGGGTATTTATACTTACACAATACACGACCTCCTATCGGCCTGTGGATCAGGCATACAGTGGGTAAAGACCCGTCCTTCCTCCACGGTGTTACACTACGCTAAACTAAACTAATAACTAACTAATAAACTGGTAAATAACGTAACTAACGACATGTCTACGAGCTAACTTATGCTAGATAATATTTGGGGTGACCGACTCTTTACTATGGAATTTTCTAATTCCTAACAGGTCCTCATCTAGTTTAGTACGTTCAATCATGTGAGTGTCAACAGGGTCACTAGAATCGAATCCAAATTTCTTTAAAATCTCATTTGCATATTTAGATTGATTTATGAAAATGCCTCCGGGACTTTGTGAAATTTGTAATCCCAAGAAAAATGACATTTGTCCCATCATTGACATTTGAAATTTAGAACCCATTTCATTTGAAAATGGTCACACTCATTGGGGTCGATCGAGGCAAAGATGATATCATCAACATAAATTTGGATGTGAATTAAATTTGTGCACGACTTCTGGTGAACAATGTAGGATCAATGCTCCTTCATTGAAACCGGTAGATAGAAGAAACTTTGATAGCGTATCATACCATGCCCTTGGAGCTTGCTTTAAACCGTAAAGAGCCTTCTTCAAGCGATAAACGTGAGTAGGATGCTCGATTCACAAAGCCTTGGGTTGGTGGCGTGAGCGACTTCTTTGAGATCTCCGTTAAGAAACGCCATCTTTACATCCATCGATAGACTACCATGTTCTTACTTGCAAGATTAGCCAAGAAGATTACGATTGCCTCGACACGAGCAGCAGAGCAAATGATTCTTCAAAGTCAATACACTCCTCTTAACGGTATCCTTTAGCAACCAATCGAGCCTTGTTCTTTAAGACATCACCATGCTCATCAAGTTTCACTTTGAAGATCCATTTTAGAGCAATGATCATAGCACAATCTGGGCGGTACTAATTCCCATACATCAAGTCGATCAAACTCATGAATTTCTTCTTGCATGGCATTGAACCGGTATCTTCATTCATGGCGATTTTAACATCTTTTGGTTCGATCTTAGAGAGTACGGAGTTGAAGAAGCACCATAAGGTCGGTTGCAAGTTGTTTCGTGTGGATCTTGGACGAGAGGATTTCCAATGATGTTGTCTAATGGATGATCGTGAGTACATTTTCGAGGTGTTCATGTGGCTGTTGTTGAGGGATGAAGTAGCGAGTCGATGTCTCCGACGAAGATGGTTACGATGATGATTCGGGAGCAAATATATTTTCAAATGGAGCATCTTGAGGAGTTGCAAAGGATTAACTTCATCAATGATGCGTAAAGCAGGTTCCATGATGTACATTTGAAGATTGATGATTTGTTGAAGAGAGAGTGATCGCCAGCAGCAGCACTTCTTGGCTTAGTGATATTGAGACCGAAGGATTGACTTCATTCTCGTGGATATGAGCGACCTCTGTTGTGGGAATTGTGATTCATTAGCACTTGGCTCATAGTGTTCATCAAACATCGGATCAAACAATTTCTTCAAATCATCTTGATTGGAGGTACATATGGAGTATGGAGAGGAATTTGGTACAAGGATGAACCAACGGACTGTTTTGAAGTCACGGGTCTGAATGGATTGTCAAGAGCCATTTGACCGTCCACTCATTAAGCGTAACGTGAGCTGTTTCCATGATATCTCGGGTTCTCTTGTTGTAGATTCGGTAGCCTTTTACATTTGGTGCATATCCAACAAATACTCCAATATCCGCTTTAGCTTTCAATTTACCTAAATCTTGTCCGTCATTCGTTGGATAGCATAAAGCACCAAACACACGAAGATATGATGATCGGGTTTTCGATTGTGGACAAGTTCGTATGGAGTCTTTCCATGAGATGTGTGAATAAGAGATCTATTTTGAGTGTAACAAGCGTTGGCAATAGCTTCACCCCATAAAAACATTGGAACCTTTGAATAAATCGGCATTGTTCTTGCGGCTTTTACAAGAGTTCGATTTAGTCTTTCAACTACACCATTACATTGAGGAGTTCGAGAACACTTATTTGAGGACCGATTCAACATTTTCATAAAATTCATTGAGTACTTTATTAACAAACTCAGTTCCATTGTCAGTTCGGACGATTCGAACAGTTTTGTTGAGTCGGATCTGAAGTTGTTTAATGAGTTTAATGATGACATCAGGAGTTTCATCCTTTGACCTCATAAACTTAACCCAAGTGAATCGGGAGTAGTCATCAACCACTACTAACACATATCTCTTCCCATTGATGGTTTGCACTCTCATTGGACCGCACAGATCCATATGAAGGGTATGAAGAACTTCCATTCTGAGTTTGTGGGTTTTGGTTTGTGGGCATATTTCGTGCTTTTTCCCAATTGGCAAGGTGAGCAGAGATGATCTTTTCATATTTTAACTGGGTAAGCCTCGACAAGATCCTTTACGGAGAGGTTGTTTATGGTGCCAAGTTCAAGTGATTGAGACGATGATGCCATAACCAAGACTTTGTTTAGAAGCCTTTGACAAGCAAGCGATTGGAGAGGACTTCATCATGTCATCGATAGAGATGGTGTATAGGTTAGAACCTCGAGTACCTCTTAATAATTCTACACCATCAAGTTCTCTAACGAAGCAAGTATGTTTTCTAAAGCCACTTCTAGATCGGAATCACGAATTGACCAACAAAGAACAAATTATGACCAAGACCTTCCACATAATATACCCGGAAATTACACTTTTACCAACCACATAATCTCCATAACCCATAATAGCTCCAAAATGGTCGTTCCCGAATCTAAGCGTCTCCGATGAATTTACTCACGAAGTTCATGAGCGCGACCGATCTCCAAATATATGCTTGGAGCGACTGAGTCCGGTACCACGTAAGCGATTTGAGCGATGCGCAGTTGAACACATACAAGAATGGATAACTAGATAATTGGGATCCCATGCAAGAATGGGTTCCATTTGGTTAATAATGTTGATTGGAACACCCACATCGTAGATAGAAACATTCATATCGAAATTGAGGCAATGGAATCATTATGAATAGATGCGAGACTAGTGTCCAGTATTTGCACTATTCAAAGTATGTTCACTTCTTAAGGGAATAGTTCTACCCGTAGGCATCCATTTTCTAGTGGGCATTGCTCGATTAACCTTATAGCCAATGGTATCCATTGATAACCTATCTTACTAAATGTTCTTCCTGTGAACTTCCTTTGTTTTCTAACTTTCTTTCGCTTTGCCTTTTTGCCTTCTTAGCATGATATTTTGCATTAATAATATTAGCGGGGATTGTGACAAGATCGACAAGGCATTCACACCACATTCATGATTAACGAATTCAAGCGAGACATCATTACAAGGTTTGCAAATAGTATCGTAAATCGAATTAATTCTGATGCGCCTATGGCAAATACTAGAATCAACACGATTCATTTTATACGACTCAAACTTAAAGTTCCTAGGTTGGTCTTCTACTCTTCCAATGCACATTCTTAGCTTATGAGGTCCTATCATTCCTTGTATTGTCTTGAGACTTTGACCGCTCGCTTTATTGTCACCGATTACTCTGTAGAGGAATGGGAACATTAGTTGGTTTTGCTACTTTTGCATTTTACATTTAGATGTCTTTGGGATGTGAGATAATTGAAGCGCATCAAGTTCACCTTTTTCACACTAGAGGTGTTGGGATCGAACTACTTGAAGGTATACTACAGTTCACATTCATAACATTGGGCATCGAATGGATTTCATACTTGGCACTAGGCATAGAACACGGAATCAAAGGATTAACTCTCTCACCCTAAGGACTTAGGGCATATTGTGATTAAGCATTCTAGAAGTTCTTGAGATCGTTTGGCATATAAGCATGCATGCCCAATTGCATTATCAAGTGGTTTCTCTAACTTATCCTCTTCAACAATCTCACGGAGACATTCTAGACAATCCGTAAGAGATAAGAAATATGTTTGAATTGCAAGTTTATTATTCCTAAGATGAGGAGGAACATATTTCACGTATAAAGCATATTTATTACAAGCAGTACCTTTGATCCATCATTCTCCCCATTGGTCATTGGCATTTTCCCTTTTACGGCTCTTGATTCTCAATTTCCTTTTGCAATGAAGCTATTTGTTCGTTATTTTTGTTACTGAGTGACCTTTATTGATTCAAATAACTCATTGAAATGACGTTTAACCTTTTCATTTTCTTCTAGAAAACTCTCGTTTTCCTTTGTAATGCATTTACTAAGTTTTGAAGATGAAACGTTTGAGAATTCGAGAATCTAAAGGAGGAGGCATTTGGGAGCCGGTCACATTGTTCTTTTCACCCTTTAATTGAGAGATTTGGGCTTTCGACTTTCTAATCGTGTTACAATGAGCTTGAATCATTCGTCACATTTGTTTATTTGAAAAAAACATCAAACTACGGAGCATCCGAGGATGTCTTGATATTTGAGGTTTTGACATTTTCTTTAAGATGTTGATATTTTAGTTGTAAATTAAAATGATCAACTTCTAGTTTAGAAAAGTGTTTTACCAAATTAGCGTGATCATCGGATCAATTTTCTCATTTAGTTTAGAATTAATTTTTCAAGCTCAATGACACGATCATGGGAGACTTTGAGCAGCAAGATAATTCATGAAATTGAGAAGCATTAATGGAACAGTTTGTAGCGATGAAAAACACATCTTGAGCAATACATTGAAATCGATTCTCATTCGGTGTATGCAAGTTCTTCCTCTCAATCTCATTATATTTTAATTCTCGCTCATAGTCACTAACCTCAAGGATCATTGCATCAAATTCCTTTTCTATTTCTTTAATGTCTAAATTCATTCCCTTTTAAGACTTTCAAAATGATCTTTTAGTTGTTTAAAGAAAGGCATGACTTGATTAAATAACATTCTTTTGTTTGCTCAAACCCCTTTCCCTTGATTATACCGGTGGGTGTGATCCTTTTCTTACAAGTTTTCTCAAAATCAACAAATAGTTGAAAGATAACATATTGGTGATTAAGGTATTGCTTTTAGTGGCAATAGTCCTAGGAACTAAATGCATTGGTGTATTGGGAGGATACAAAGTCGTGAAGGCATTTTCCTAAAGGGGGTTTGTTACAACAAGATTCTCGCTTTTGCTTATCTAAATCCTTTTTCGAACACTTGTTGGTGTTAACAATGTCGAGGCTTAAACTTGTTCAAGGAAATCCAATTCTCCTTCTTGTAATCATGGGGTGTGATATTTATTTTCTTCTCTTTACATTTAGGATCATCTAGTTTCTTGTTCATCTTTTCCTAGTGACTTCATCGATTTCTTATCTTCCTCGGTGCACTCGGTAGAACTAGGTTTCTGTCTAGGCTTAAGGATTTCATTGCCATCATAAAGTACTTTATGAGAACTTCTAGCCTTTTAATGACCTCTGGATTTGGTTCCTCAACAAGGGAATGCTATGCTTATCGCTTAAGACTCTATGCTTAGTGATCATGTGAGCGATCTGAATGGTGTTCCTTGTATGCACAATTTATTTTCAAGCTTGTTTTCAAAGTTTTCAGATTGGAAAAATCATTCAAAAGTTTTGATTCCTTAGCATTGAATTCTTGCTTAAGCATTTTCACATTTTCTTGAAGTTCTTATTTTTCTTAGCGCTTTAGAAAGCTTTTCTTGTAAGGAATTTAACTCTTGTTTTAATACTTCTTCTCTAAAATTACTTTTTCTAATGATTATACGCATTTGGTCATCCATTTCACTTTCACGAGTGGTCAACTCAAATTTAGCATGTTGTTCATAAATATCAACACGCTCTTTATAGGCATTCGATTCGTAGACAATAGAATCATCGGTACATGCGGTGAATTCATCAAAGACATAGTCATTATTGATGCGAGAAGATGCATTACTTGGTACAATCTCACTTTCACTTTGCTCCCATATTGATCATATGGGACAACATTGCTATTACCCACATTATCAATATCTCGATTCATAAGTCTCAAGAGATTGTACTTCATTATGCATCTTTCGCTCATCAACATCATCATATAGTTTTAATACCTGCGAAATGATTTTGTCTTTGGATGGACTAGTTTGTTGTGGAGAAGAAACTTTGGAGAAACCATAGGTGAGATGCTAGCCATGAAGATTGTTTGAGCGATGGGTTCATCATCTACATCGTAGTCAAATGCATCACAATCGGCTAATTGAAAGGCATTCGATGATTATGACCTATCTCACGAATCATTACTGTTCATCAACGTCGACATCATAAGTCTTGGAATTCCCTTGAGAAGAAACAAGAACTCCTCTTCATCCAAAGCTGCTCCATTGTCCCGAGCTTGCACAAGCAACATCTTATCCTCAAGTACTCAAAGATTACATGGACGTTTTGGAGATGAGCAATTCCTTGCAATGTGTCCTCACCACCACGGTTGTAGCATTTGATAGGCTTTGTTTGACCTTGATTTCCAATCCTTCCTCTATTTCGATTTCCATCATAGCCTCCACCTACTCCACCCTTCTCCGATCGTTCGCCTTTCTTGAACTCGGGCGCCCATAACTTTCCATCTCTGATCAAAGCATGATTGTGAAGATTGGATGCGGTTCTGATTTCATTGTTGGTGTGAAGTCTGTTAGTATGAGGTGAAAGGGTCATGTTCTATTTAACCATGAGATCCAGTTGATTGATGAAATGTCCCATGACAGCATCAGCATCCGGTTGCTTGAACCTTGGATCAGGAATGAGTTTGTGATTACCATCTCCCGTAGGAACGACTTTAGAAGCCTTGGTGGTAATTCCTACGTTGGAGTAGAAAGCAGTTGAGTCATTAGATGAACTTGTTTCTCCCTGATTGGTTTTGAACTGTTCCAGAATCCTTTTTTCAAACATAGCATGTCTCTCATTACGAAGAAGGAAGGCATCTGATTGCTCATAGTTTGTATTCTTCAATCCTTTAGTGAGCTTCACGAAGTGACAAACTTGTGTCATTCGGGATTCATGTTGTTTACAAACTTTGAGTTGGTGAATGTTTAGCATGGTCATTCGATGTTCCTCATGTCATTCACAAGCTTATGGAATCTCACGTAGTACTCATAAACACTCTCATCCGGTTTCATCTTGAAATGCTCAAATTCATCATATAATTGTGATTCTCATCTTCAACAGTTAATTGAACACGAGAGGAGCATCTTGACATTATCCCATACGACCTTTGCTTGATGTTGTGATTGATAAGCTTGTAGATGTCTTTTGGAAGACCTTGCGGTATAATATTAGAAGCCACGATATACGCATCGAATCTCTTCTTCTCCTTATCATTGAGCTCATCATACGTCTTGATCATCTATTCCATAGATCATTGTTCCATCTTCATTTGTATCAATTATGTCTCTAGTAGTCTCAACCCGATCGGTCCTTCATCAATGGATTTGAGAATGTTGACTCCATTTTCCTTTCCAAGGCAAGACAATCGATTCGTTGAGCCCAAGAGTGGTAGTCGATTCATCAAGCATGGGTGGATTTAGTATCAGAACCATTTGCTTGAACATCCTCGCAGCGGTGGAGATGATTTTAGGAACGTTGGTAGACATGTTAACAGATTAAACGGGATTTTATAACTCTATGATTAAACCGGGAAATAGATTCTTTCACGGGATTTTACTAAATCAAGAGAAAACCGTATTACAGACAAAAATCAACCAACTCGCTAAGAAACCTTGAACCAAGTCGCTAAGAACCAAGTCGCTAGAAAATTTTGACAGCAAGTCGCTAAGCACCAAGTCGCTAATATGTCAAGTCGCTAAATAGCAACTCGCTAAGCACCAAGTCGCTAAGATGTCAAGTCGCTAAATAGCAACTCGCTAAGCACCAAATTGCTAATACCAAGTCGCTAACACACTTAAGTACAAGTCGCTAACTTTCACTAAGTCGCTACCCGTAGTGGAGAATCCACTAAGTGTACTGTTTGTCGGCTTGTCTCAATAGACAAGTCGCTAAGCTCAACTCGCTACCAACTTACAAAGCAAGTCGCTACCAAGATAAATTATCCGTAGCTCAAGTCGCTAGCTAGAAAATCAAACAAACACCACTTTTTAATCCAAAAACAACCCAACCATGATGATTTAAGCTTACCAAATCAAAACCCAAGCACATACAATGATTCTAAACACAAAACTACACCCAAGATTCAAACTTTAACACTAAAATGATCCAATAATGCAAAACCACTAAACTTTTCAAACTCTAAAACCACCTAAAGTCACTAGAAATCCAAATATATGTAAGAGATGATCAAACCTTGGCTCGATACCATTTGTAACATATTGGATTTCACAAACACACTAAACCATAAGATCAAATAGGCGTATAATGAGTTTTAGAGAGAAAGTTAGAGGTTTGGGAACTTTAGTGAGAGAAAAAAATATTATTATGAGCTCCAACTCTACCTTGGGAGGTAGAGTATTTATAATCATTACATAAATCGCCACCTATCGGGATGTGGATCGGGCATACGGTGGGTAAAGACCCGTCCAGTCCTCCACGGTGTTACTTAAACTAAATACTACTTAACTTATAATAATCTCGACTACGAGCTTACTAATGATTACATATACTTGAGGTGACCGGCTCTTCAATAACTGGATTTACTAAATCCTAACATAATCATACCTAAGGACTTCTAAATTCTAACTATTGGTGGTGTCCTTGGGTAGATCCCTCCGGCTCTGGTGGATCATAGGACGGTTATTCCTAACCTTAGTCACCTTATAACTCCGTGACTAGCCTATGTTGCCATAAAACCATTTTCATGTAAATCTCTCAAAGTGGTTATGAGTAAAAGCATTTTGTACCACTGTGAGAGTTTTGTATTTTGCATAAATACTCCCCCTCCACACGTGCTTAAGTATTTTGATAGAAATGCTGCAGTGAGAAAAAGCGCACTTTTGAATTGATCGACTCAAGATAGACAATTCTCTGCGAGACACGGTTACATCACCGACTAGGTCGACTTGAGTTGTAAACACACCTTGGAGAGGAGGTTTGACCGTCAAGGTTCATGTCTACCAAGAGTTTCTCGAATGGTACATTCTACTAGGAAAAGTCCTGCGAGACACGTTTACATCACTAGCGAACTAGCTTGAAATTATTACCCGTCCGGACAAGTCTTTTCGAGTTACTAACATTTAAGAGCTCGTAAATTCATTGGTTAAGTCTTTAGCACGACGATTCAATAGCAATTCACAACATATTTCTTATCACATAATTTTCTCCCCTCAAAAATGGCATATAAATGTTATTTTGATGAAAATTGATGTCAAATATGTCCATTTCGAGTTTTGTGGGAAGATTTCCACAAAGAACAATTTAATGAACAAAGTTTTGAAAATACTCCCCTCGATAAGTGATGTTAACTTTTGAGGTTTTGAAAATCATAAGGGAAGTACTTGTTCTTTTGAGTAAAACTTTGAAAGTGAAAGTTTTGATTAGTTTTGCTCAAAAGTAAGAAGCTTTCGCTCCTTTTATAAGGATTGTGGCACTGAAGCGTACCACAGGGTCCTTTCATTACAAGTACGGGTTGTACACTGTTATGTGTGCACAAGTCATCGTTAATAAATCAAACAAACAAAATCACAGTCAATAAAGTTAAGAGAGTACCCAATGATTACAGACGATTAGCTACTTTCTGAGGACGTTGGTAAGTCAGAATCAGAAAGTTTGGTCATGCTCCCACATTGCTCTTCCAACCGTCGCATCTGATCCCGATGAATCAACCTTTCATCAATCTTAGTTATAAATCAACGAACATCCTTGCGATCCTTTGAATTCCATCTCTTCGTCTGAATTATACCCAACTCAATGTCCTTCAACTGATATGCCAATCCATCTCGAACCATCTTCAGGGTGACGTCATAGCACTTTTGAATTTCATCGAAAGCCATGAAGCAAGTATGATGATTTTCACTTTGAGTGAGCAGACGAACTTTAGATTATGAATGATTTTGTCTTGAGGTTCTTGATTGATTCCGTTGAAGTGTAGAATTTTAGTAAGATTCGACCCGAGGTGGAGATCTTCAACACGCTCTTTGATTTGATGCGTATGAAAACAAGGAATGCGATAATGTACTTGATCCGAATTTGGTTGAGGTTCGAGTTGGGGCTCGGTGAGTTAAGATCCTCACCACCGGTGTATGTAAGTGATTCTTGGTTTCTCCATTGGTGGTGTGGTTTACGAAACCCTTGGTTGATCGGATGGTGGTGGTTGTGTAGCTTGTTGTGTAGTGGTGAAAACACCTTAACCATTTGTCGAATCATTGGATGGAGTTGCCTTATGAGACTTTGTTGTTGACTTAGTTGGATGATAAGGTTTTAAAGGTACCTTTTGAGGGTCGTTTAAGCCCTTATTTGATCACTTTGTATCCGTTATTGCTTAATATCGTTCCTTTTCACTTTTAGGTCTCTTGAAGGCAAAATCTTTGGAATGGCACTTATTTGGACGAAAAGGCGCGATTATCTGAAGAAAATGGCCAAAGTCGAATCGAGACACTCAAAGTCTTGAAAACATAAGGTGGCGTCGGTGTTAAGTGTGGCCGTCGGAGGATCTTTGTGACGGGACGAAGCCAAAACTCCCATTTTCAAGTGGCGACGTCAAGTTATAAAAGAGTAGGCCGTCATGACTCGGGCGGCCTAGATGTAATCGAGACGGCGTCGAAAGCGAAGGACGGCGTCACAAGCATAAGGTGGCGCCGTCGCAAGTCTAACGTGGCCAAGGCGAAACCCTAATGGCGGCGACACGGCGTCACAAAACATAAAGTGGCGCCGTCGCATGTGTAATATTATATATAGAATCCGAATTTTTCGATTATTTAGTGTGTAGTCTTTTGGAGTAAAAACCTAAACCGAACCAAGGCTGTCTTATACGGTATTTTAGGGTTCAAACCCTATCTTACACCAAGATAAGTGTTTTACTTCATTAATACAATTATGTCTTTGATTATTTGTGTGTATGCTTGCATGTTTTCCATGTCCAAGCTAATTTACTTGTGTGTTTGCTTAGGAATATGAAACTTAATTATTGAATATTGATTGGTTGTTTCTTATCTTAGTTGGTTAATGATCTAGTAATGCGATAGGTCATTCGTTGTGTACTTAATGCTTGATTAAATCTTTGTGAACCTTAGAATATGACTCCTTGAGTAGTTGTAAGCTAAACCATCCAAAGAGTGCCTTAGAGTAAGAGTTTATTATCCTAGTGGGTTTTGTAGGCGAGACCCTTTGGTAAGTTCAAAGAGTTAGGGAGAAAAGCATACCCTACAACCTTAGACACACAACGCAACTAGGAATAAGGGCGTGACAATTCAACCACCAATAGGAGATAATTAAGGGTAGTAAAACCTAAGTAAACACATCTTTAAACTATCATACGAGCACACATTAATTAGACATAGACTACATACACCTTAGATTAGATAATTAGATAAGTAGAGTAATCGGTAGCAATACCAACCCCAAATTCAAACCCGAGATTCGTACCTTTCCTTTCCTTAAAAATATAAAAGATAAAAATAATCTTCCTCAACCACAACCTTAGCGTAGTAACTTCTCACTAGCATTCCTATTCCCAGAGAGCGATATCAATACCGTGGCTTACCTAATACTACACTACAACGATTAGGTTCCTTTGCCTGGGGTGTTGAAAAACTTGCTCGACGAAAGGAAGTTCCTTTGACCCCGAGCGGCGTGTGGCGTTATCAAGTTTTGGCGCGTTGCGGGAATAGAATAGCTAGTTAGTAGTCCACCTCGTTTAGGTTTCTTTACTTGATTCCTATCAAGTAAACTTTTTCTCATTTTAGCTTCCTCTTAGTCTATCCCCTTCTTCGTGACCTTTGTTCGTAACCCCATCACTTTTCATCATGGAAGGTGATAACCACCCACCATTCATCAACCCACCACCAATTGACCCGCCAAGAGCCCGTACTCTTGGTGAATACTCGAGACCAAGCCACTCGGGCTATAGGAACACCATTGAGCTTCCCGACCAAGCCCAAACTACGGCCTGCGATCCGACACCATCCGGTTGGTGCAAAGCGGATGTGCATTCCATGGACTTCGTTAGAAGATCCAAATCGACATCGAGGATTTCCTCAAAATTGTCGATTCCATCGACCTTGATGCTACTACTCGGGAGACCACGCGCTGCGTCTCTTCCAATTCTCTCTACGGGACCAAGCTAGTAATTGGCTTGGCGACTTCCATGGCTCCATCTCAAGTTGGGATGATCTTACCTCTCGCTTCCTTGCTCAATTTTTCCCACGGGAGAACCACTAAGCTTAGGAATGACATCTTGATGTTCCAACAACGTCAAGGTGAATCTCTCTGAAGCATGGACTCGATTCAAGGACTTACTTCATAAAGTCCTCATCACGGCATTGATCTTTGGCTCCAAGTCCAAATTTTCTATGATCATGTCAACTTCCCACCAAGCGATCCATTGACCAAGCGGCGGTGGAAAACTTAGTGATCTCACCGCGGAAGAATCATGGGGTATGATAGAGGACCTCGCCTCTATGACAACGAAAGTTGGGATGACCCCGTGAGTGCCCAAAACCGTTAAGGCAATCTCCTTGCCTCCTTCCGACCGTGGGATGATTGAACTTGAAGATCAAGTAAAATTCCTAATGAGTTCCTCGAAAATCCTAAATCTTCACACCATGTGAACAAAGTTTCTTCCTCGTGTGAGCCGTTTTGTGATCCTCATAACACGCGCGCTTGCACTCGATCCCCGAACATGCTTCCGTTGACTCGCATCCTCACGTATTAATGGAGCGGAGGAAGATTCCTACAATACCGGACCTAGGAATTTCAATGAAACCGAGAGGCATGGAAAGGCAAGCCCGACTTCTCTTGGGGACAAACCAAGGAATTCACTTCCAATGATTTTCATGGCCCCACTAACGGTCCTAACCAACAAAACATCGAAGGGATGTTGCAAAACCTTGTTGCATCCAAGAATCCCAAATAGCTAAGCTCTCGGACCGCTTTAACCAACAACAAGCCGAAATGGATAGGAAGATAGACAACCTTTTGAAAGCCATAACTAATAGTGATAGGAAGGTTAATGCTATCTCAACTCCGAGCCTTCGGTGTGAGATTAAGGACCCAAGTAAGCTAGCTAAGCACGTTCAATTCGTCAATACCATCGCCTTAGTTAAACCTAATGGAACAAATGACGAAGAGGATCATACACTTGAGAATAATGAAACAACCGAGGAAGTAGATGAAGTAGACAATGACTATTTCAATAAGTTTCCTACGGAAGAAGAACTATCTCACCACCCTCACTTAGTGCGTGACCTCCGTCACATGTATGTTAGGAAAAGCCCTAGAATCAAGTTTGGGAACCCTTGGAATCTTAACATACCATGTTGCATAGGACACCTTTTTGTGGCAAAGGCCTACATTGATCGCAAGTCCCAATCAACATAATGACTAGCACCTACTACAATTGGATATTGAAGAAGCCTATTCCAACTAGGCAAGACCCCAATGATCCTAATGTTGGTTGCAATTTTCTCGGAAGAATTAAGGGATTGCCCGTTTATGTAGGTAGTTTCACGTTTCCTCGGACTTCATAATTGTGGATGATATTAGCACGGCCATAGACCCTAGCTTGTCCCATGTTATTCTAGGAAAACCTTTCATAGAAAGCAGGGATGACCTATAATCCCTCGTTAGGAGTAGTGCGATTCAAGGATGAGACCGATGACATAGCTTACCAAATGCCGTTTAAGATTGAGAAGTTTTCATCACTCTCTAATGATGAAAAGGAACTTAAGCTGTCGGTCTATTATAGGAATGATGAGGATAGGGAGAAAGGTGTAGATTATGTTATGGCTAAGATTTTCGGATTCTATAAGGATTGCTTGAGCCTAGGACGGAATATAGGACCGATTGGGAGAGGATGAACTCTTAGAGAAGTGCATTATAGGGCACTTCTACAACATGGAATCCCCCATTAGAGACCGTCAAGGTGGCGGTAATGAAGTAACGTAGGAGCACGACTACGAGTCTAGCTACAAGACTCTTAAATAAAGAAAAGCGCTTCGTGGGAGGCAACCCATGCTTAATTGTTTGCTTGTTAGTGTCATATATCTTTTATCGATTGTTTATTCTCATGTTTAAATTTGTAAAATGCTTTATTTTGTTTTAACCTCGTCTTAATTGCATATAAAGGTATTTTACATAAGGGATAAGTGTAGGGAGGATTACACACGTTTTCAAGGAAGCGTAAACATGAGAATAACAATTCATTAAAAGATATATTTGTGTGTTTGTTCGAGTCAAATGCTTGTATCGAGTCATAATGGATGTTTTGCGAAATTTTCCGATTCTAAAGATGTAAGTTTTCGAATTTTTTCGAAAATCGAGAGACCGGTTTTGTCGGGATAACTTTGGCGTCGAGATCGCAACTGACGGCGTCGGGAAGGAGTAAAACAACAGATTACTTTTTCTCGTTTTCGAGCTACTTAAAAATTTTGGAATTTTCGGTCTTAATTTTCCGAAATTTTGTAAACATCCATTCCACAAGCATTATATCCTAGTTTAAATCGAGTCTTATATATTATTACCGCCGATTTTCTGCGAAGGTTTCGTTTGTTTCTTCAAGTGTGCGGGTTTAATTTATCAAGAAGAAGTTACATAAGATTGGAAGGAGCTTTTCACGCATAAATTCTTCTTGGAAAGAATTTAACCACTACTTCACTACGGATCCTACCGAGCTAATCGGGGAGTACTAGTTTCTTTCGTTTTAATTACCTTCCATTATCATAACTTTGATACTTTCGGGAACATTGGGGACAATGTTCGGTTTAAGTGTAGGGAGGAAAATAAAGCGGGAACTTTGAAACTATGCTTATCCTTGATTATTTGCTTTGTCAATTGTATTTGTGTAATAAACCATGAGAAAATGTCGGTTAGGGTAATTTTAGCACCAAATTTAAAATTTTCATGACATATAGGAGTGGGCCATTAGTCTTAACAAAAGCGTCTCACGGATAGGAAGTTATATGACTAGCACAAAAACCCTTTACCACCTAAATTCCACCCAAAATGTGAGGATCGCCCTTAGATTAGTAGGAATTAAAAGCATTCATCTTTAATGCTTAGAGTGTAAACCGGTAGTATATTAGATTCTAGAACTTGTTTTGTGATGCATTCCGAGATCGCTAGTAAGACTACACTTGTGTAGTTAGGAATAACTAAATGATAAGAGGCATTAGGATAACCCTTGTTTGATACCCGTAATATAATTACTTCTTCCACATCGGTTGAGTAATTCCCCACACCCTGCGTTGTACTCATCTTTAGTACACGATACCCTAGTTAACCCCTCGAGCCTATCCTTTTCGCGGTTCTCGTGATGTTTCGGTTTTCGGAATATCAATGAAAACATTGTTTACACCCCCCCTTTGAATGTACACCCAAATCGCCTTAGCCTACCTTGTATGCACTCACTTTTAGTGCATTATTGTTATCACCTTAAACCCTTAGTTCAATTATCTAGTTGCTTGCATGAGTTGCTAAGTCGAGTCATATCCTTTGTATCTGATTTTGGGACGATTGGGATTCATGGGAAAAGTTAAAGTTTATGAAATGACGGGAAGGGCGTTAAATTCAAATTCCCTTTGTTTGCGTAATAATGTACCCCAAGTGTTTTGATCTTTTAAATTCGGGTCAAATTAGTGTTAGAGTAATAAAAACTCAAGTGTAGGGATGTGCCTATAAATCCCTATCATTTTGATGTTACCGTAGAGGATGGTAGAGTAAAAGTGTATGAAAAAAAAAAAAAAATCGAAAAAAAAATAAAAAAAAGAAAAAAAAAAAAAAAAAAAAAATAAAAAAAAAAAAAAAAACGGGCTACCATCCTACATCTATCCTTTAATTTTATGTTTGTTTATTTCGAGTTAGCTAGAGTTTAGAGTGTCGAGTCTTGGCTTAGCAGCGCCATTCTTCGTATGCTTGTAACATAAGAGATTTTGACTTACCACCACTATATAGCCTATCCCACCAAACCCTTTGTTTCCTACCGTAAGCCTAACATTACAACCCTTTAAAGACCTCTTTGATAGTCTTTCCTAGGTGCTTACGCCAAAGCGATGGAGGTTTGATCTATTCTCAAGCCTATGGTAATCTATGTACTAGGACCGGTTAATGAGTGTTTATCTTCCATTTCCAATTTGTTATATTTCATATACACCGAGAGAGATGTGAGTATCCAAACACCCTATGTGAGGTGCTAGTATGTAATTTCCGTGCTTGTTATGACTTTTTGGGGCTTATATGTGTTGTGGACTGTTTTAAACCAATGCTTCATGATCTCTAACTTATAAATTAATTGGCTAAAAGCACATTTGCTTGAGGACAAGCAAATACCAAGTGTAGGGATATTTGATAAGGTTTTAAAGGTACCTTTTGAGGGTCGTTTAAGCCCTTATTTGATCACTTTTGTATCCGTTATTGCTTAATATCGTTCCTTTTCACTTTTAGGTCTCTTGAAGGCAAAATCTTTGGAATGGCACTTATTTGGACGAAAAGCGCGATTATCTGAAGAAAATGGCCAAAGTCGAATCGAGACACTCAAAGCTGCTTGAAAACATAAGGTGGCGTCGGTGTTAAGTGTGGCGCCGTCGGAGGATCTTTGTGACGGGACGAAGCCAAAACTCCCATTTTCAAGTGGCGGCGTCAAGTTATAAAAGAGTAGGCCGTCATGACTCGGGCGGCCTAGATGTAATCGAGACGGCGTCGAGTGAAGAGGACGGCGTCACAAGCATAAGGTGGCGCCGTCGCAAGTCTAACGTGGCCAAGGCGAAACCCTAATGGCGGCGACACGGCGTCACAAAACATAAAGTGGCCGTCGCATGTGTAATATTATATATAGAATCCGAATTTTTCGATTATTTAGTGTGTAGTCTTTTGGAGTAAAAACCTAAACCGAACCAAGGCTGTCTTATACAGTATTTTAGGGTTCAAACCCTATCTTACACCAAGATAAGTGTTTTACTTCATTAATACAATTATGTCTTTGATTATTTGTGTGTATGCTTGCATGTTTTCCATGTCCGGCTAATTTACTTGTGTGTTTGCTTAGGGAATATGAAACTTAATTATTGAATATTGATTGGTTGTTTCTTATCTTAGTTGGTTAATGATCTAGTAATGCGATAGGTCATTCGTTGTGTATAATGCTTGATTAAATCTTTGTGAACCTTAGAATATGACTCCTTGAGTAGTTGTAAGCTAAACCATCCAAAGAGTGCCTTAGAGTAAGAGTTTATTATCCTAGTGGGTTTTGTAGGCGAGACCCTTTGGTAAGTTCAAAGAGTTAGGGAGAAAAGCATACCTACAACCTTAGACACACAACGCAACTAGGAATAAGGGCGTGACAATTCAACCACCAATAGGAGATAATTAAGGAGTAGTAAAACCTAAGTAAACACATCTTTAAACTATCATACGAGCACACATTAATTAGACATAGACTACATACACCTTAGATTAGATAATTAGATAAGTAGAGTAATCGGTAGCAATACCAACCCCAAATTCAAACCCGAGATTCGTACCTTTCCTTTCCTTAAAAATATAAAAGATAAAAATAATCTTCCTCAACCACAACCTTAGCGTAGTAACTTCTCACTAGCATTCCTATTCCCTAGAGAGCGATATCAATACCGTGGCTTACCCTAATACTACACTACAACGATTAGGTTCCTTTGCCTAGGGTGTTGAAAAACTTGCTCGACGAAAGGAAGTTCCTTTGACCCCGAGCAGCGTGTGGCGTTATCAGTAAGTATTCTTTAAGCGTAACGGTTTGAACACGAAGATTACGACATTACGAATAATTAACATGTTAAAAATAAACATGAAAACTTGATTGCGATTAATTCCAAACACCTTTTAGATCACAAAACAAGCATAAGAACATATCGGATACACATAGAAAGACTTAGGCGTAAAATTACTTAAACCTAAACCCTTTATCAGCGGGTAAGAGATATAGCTACACAAATTAAACAAGAATGTTTACGGGTGTCCTAGATGTCATATGAGTGCAATGGAATAAGATATAACACATTTCCACCACATAATCGGAAGATTCATGGGATATGAACCTAAAAACCTAAAACTTAAATTCTTACAGTTTAGATGTTTACAGGCTAATTTAAAGGTTCAAAACATGCTTATATACTTATTCTAACACTTTCTTGACCACCTAATAACATATCACAGAATAGAAAAAACCCTAAATGAGCGCAAGAACCCTAGAATTCAAATTAATGAAATTTAAGATCTTGGATGGTTTTGAACGATTGAAACAAGTTTAATAGACACTAAGAAAGGTTTTAACATAACTCATTTCAATCAAAACACTTTTATGCATAAACACCCAATTAGTTCGAGTGAACAATTTTCCAAAATCGAGTTTAAAGAGTTTTAACCATTGGATTTGAAAGATTTTGAAATCCTTGTTTAGAATCTTGATCAAAACAATTTAGAACTTATGATTATGAATAACTTGAACGGATTTTGAAGATTTGATTTGGGCCATTTGATCTTGGTGGTTTAGGAGTAAATGCACATGAAGTGGTGCATTGAATGTGTTAGGTGAATAATTTTGTTAAAATTAATTTGCCAAGTTGACACATTCAGTCCCTCAACCTCAAAGAGGTTTCAACCAAGATCCTTTAACTTCCGTTTAGGTTAGACAAAACACATGTAAGGCAAGAAACTTAACGATACTTCCCCTCGACTTTTGAAATAATGAATTTTGAAAAACATTTGAGTCCGAGGAGAGTATTTGACAAGAAACGTATCCACCATTATAGAAGAAAAAACATATTTTGGTAATATGCAAGTATAAGGTTTTATGAAACTGAAAAATATTTACTTTATCCCCCTCAACACTTGTTCGGGAAAATTGTGAAAAGTTTGATAGAACAAAGTGTTGACTGAAGTTTTGTACTTGCAATGTTTGAAACAAATTAGATAGAAGAATATTTTTGTATTTTATCAGATTTTATATTTTTCTATTTTTGTTTTTGAAAAAATTTATTTACAAAATAGGTTTTGGTGTTTGAGTGGTTTTAAGAATGTGTTAAAAGTTCCTCCAGTTCCTCCAGAGTCAAACACCTCATACCACTCCGGTGGACCAACTCGATAAACCTAGCGGGAGCTAAGGCTTTGGTGAGAAGATGCGCAGATTGATATTCGATACCCGAAAATATAATTCAACGGTACCCTTTCCACATGCTCCTTGATGAAATGATATCGAAGATGGATGTGCTTAGACTTTGAATGTTGAGCAGAGTTGCGAGATCGCAATAGCACTTAGATTGTCATGATACATCGGGATTACATCAAATACGTAACCATAGTCTTTGAGTTGTGTTCTCATCCAAATGACTTGAGCACAACACACGACATGGCTACATATTACCTTCTATTGAGGACGGCGATATACAATCCTGCTTCGATTGCCATGACACCGGTTTATCACCAAGAAATTGTAGAGCTCATGAAGTACTTTTCCGAGAATCTAAGCAACACGCGATCGATCGAAAAAGCTATTAGTTCAAAACCGAGAATCCTTCGGATACGGATCCTCAGTTAATGGTTCCGCTTGATGTATCGGAGGATTCTTTTAGCCTCGAGAGAGGTGAGTTTCGGTTAGTCGCGATGACAACGAGCAAAGATATACAACAAAGACAATGTCGGTCTCTTGTTTATTAGATACATGAGAGACCCAATAATACTACGGTATTTGGTAGGGTCGACTAATTTCCCATGCAAATCGCGTCTAGTTTCTTGGTATGTGCCATTGGTGTGGCATATGTATCACGGTTTGCATTCCATTTTGTTTAAAATTTCAAGGGCATATTTGGGTGACTCAAGAAAATACCACGGGGTGATTGATGAACTTGCAGTCCTAGAAAGAACGTAAGTTCACCCATCATGGACATTTCAAAATGTTTTTTTTTCATGAGTTTTGAAAACGCGTTTGAGTACTTTAGATGTGTTGACCCAAAAATGATGTCATCCACATAAATTTGAACGATTAAAATGTGTGCCCCGTGATATTGTATGAATAGTGTTGGGTCGACCGATCCTTTACGAAATTATTGGAGATAAGAAAAGATGACAACTTATCATACCACGCAGGGGCTTGTTTGAGACCGTGAGAGCCTTGTTCGGTTTGTAGACGTGATTAGGGAACTCGGGATCAACAAATCCTACGGTGACTAACATGAACCGTTTCTTTCGGTTTTCCATTAGAAAAGCGGTTTTGACATCCATCGAAAGACCGTAATGTTCATGTGAGTAGCGAATGCCGGAAAAAATCCGTCTGACCTCAAGTCTAGCAACCGGTGCGAATGATTCCTCGTAGTCAATCCCTTCTTTTTGTCTATAACCCTTAGCCACGCGGGCGTGACTTATTTGGATAATCGTACCTTCAACATCCAACTTGTTTTTCCAAATCCATTTCGGACCAATAACATAGATCCCGGTTGGTTTTCAACCAATTCCCATACTTCAAGGCGTTTAAAGCGATTAAGTTCTTCTTGCATGGATTCAATCCGGTTGTCATATGTCATGGCTTCCTTAATATTTTTGGGTTCAGACATTGACGGTGAGTGCATAAATGCAATGTTCACCATCGATCTGAAGGCGTTGTCTAGTTCTGTTGGTTGATTCGGGTTTTCAATAATATTCACAAGAGGATGGTCTTCGTCCAACGATGTGTGGAGGGTTGATGTTGATATACATTACGCAAATTAGGAGGATTCAAATGGCTTGTAGATGATTAGGAACATCGGTGTGGCGATCTCATTAGCAAGCGGATTGAAGAATGCATTTGGATCATAATCGCATGTGGGGGTACTTCATTGTTCGAGAAGATCATCGGTGGTTCATCATCATTGGATGCGGTTTGTTCATTTGTTGTTGTAGAATCAATTGGTGGTGCTTCCTGTGATTGTTGTTGTGCAGTGTATCGGTATTGGATTATTTTGAGTTGAGCGGCGGAAGCAGTTGATACATTTAGAGCACGTTGATCAATATCATCACTAAACGGAGGAGCAAATAGCCTTTCCATTTGTTGTGAGTAAGTTGGAGGCTTGGTTCGGTGATGATGGGGTTTGGGGAAGTTTAGCGGTTATGTCCAGGGTTCCAAGTCGTTTTGCTCGAAGCCATTGTGAATATAAGCGGAGAAATGATGTAATAAGTATCGATTAGCTTCCCCACGATTGATGAAGTTTCGAATCGACTTCCCCAATGACAAGCTGTCTTTAGCAGATTTGAAACTTTGATGAAGTCTACATTTCCTCTAACTTTTGAAGTTTTCAGTACTCAGCGGAATTTGTAGATGAGCAGTAAACCACACAAAGTAAATCTGACTTATTGCGGAAAATCAGTTTGAGGGTAACATACAAGAAATCAACAAGATCTTCTCATGAATGTAGATGCTTCACACCAAACAAACCACGAAAGACGAAATGAAATGACTTCCCCCTGAATGTTGTGGTCTATCGGAATAAAAATTACCTGTGAGTATGCAATTTCTCGATAAAAAGACCATGTGTGAGGCATCATAACATCATATTTAGGTAACTTCACACACGATAACCCTGAGAAAGTGAGACGATAACACCAAAGTGAGACGTTTGAACCACGGATCGTCTCATTTCTTCCCCAATTGAAGAAATCCAAGAAGAGATAGGGTTTCGCAAGAAAGCGACATCAAGGAAATAATGAACACCTACACTATCTTCCCCGATGTTTTCAATGAATCGAGAATCATACACCACGTATGTTGATGATGAATTGGAGCAATGAAACCATGTATAAGGAGCAAGCGAAACCATGTATGTCCAATTAATCGAAAAAATGTGAAGTACCATAAATATCTCGAGAGAATCAGCTAGCGATAAAACTTCTCTGTTCATTATGTTGATCATCGGTTGTGTCATTGTTGTAGGAAGCAGTTTGATCTTCGATATCGGAGATTCGATTAGAGGTGCATTCGGTTGTTGTTGTAGATTGGTGTATCGAAATTAGAGTATTATCGGTTGTGCGGTGAAACATTCGATACATCGAAGCACGACTTTTGTGAATCTTTAACCATAGGAGCAAGCAATGTTTCCATTTCAAGGCGATTAAGTACAATGGTGGAGCGGTGATGGATCATTAAATTATTTACGGTGAGAAACGGGTCCTAAGCTGTGATACTTAGAAGCCAAAGTTGTTGTATCTGAAAAGAAAAATAGGAGGCGGCAAGATAGAAAAAACATGGATCCCCAAGTGTAACTGGGTTCCAGATGTTAGAAGCATAAATATGTAGTGTCAATAATCTTCTTGACACCTAAACATGCTATTTTGATAATTTCCTTTCCTACCTCAGGGATGGATGTTGTGGGTTTCACACTTGTTTTGATGCAACTACTTAGTATCTTGCCTGTAGGAATCCACCTACGACCAACAGTTTTGAAACTCTACCCATTGGTATCCATCTAAGGTTAGATCTAGGGGATGTTGAAACTTCTTTTGGGAAAAGTCCGCGTCCTATATTGATCCACCTATTAGGTTTCTAAAATTTTACTTTTAGATCAACGGGTTTATTTCTAACTGTTTGTTGAGTTAACTTAGGTTTTGGTTTGCTACTACAAGCAGTGTTCAGTAATACATTTGAAGGTGATACACCAGGTCGTGAACCTAAGATTTCATCCTTTTGGAGTAGTGCCCTTTTCCTAGCCTTTTCTAGATCATAGTTCTTGTGCAAGTCATTTGAATCATATGAATTTTGAATTTTGATGCTAGGTTTAGACATTGTTTTGAACTAATCCTAGGCGGCGATGCAACCAGGTTTAATTGAGGATTAATGAACAGGTTTAGATATATGAAGCAGAAGCATTTTTCTTAGGCCAAGAATGTGGGTGGTTGGTTTTGACAAGTGATTATTCTCAACAACTTGGGAGGCAAACCGTGGTTTTGAAGATTTTGAGCGTTCGATTTAAATGCAATTGGTTGTCTAACTCTTGATTGTTTTACGAAAGGTTGTAGAGACGATTTCCCAAGATTGTTGGTTTTGAAAATTTGTATCCACACTCTTGTCGGTTAATCTTCTCGGTTTGTTTTGTAAAGCAACATGTGCAAGCCCTTTGCTTGAATTTGAGCCTTTAAATGCTCATTTTCTTTTACTAATGTATTCACATGATTACTTTGTTCATTCAAAGATTTACTATTTGGCTCGAGTTTAAAAATTTGTTTTGCATTTTAAGTTCAAGAGAGATGCAATGAGCCTCTAGTTTTGAAATATCTTTTGAAACCGAGCAATGGTCTTTTGAGAAGAATGTTTCGATTCAAGAGTTTGGTTTGACGTTTGATTGTATTGTTTACAAGTAAGGGCTCGGACATGAGATAGTTATCGGACATTGTGCAACACTTTGGTCAACCTCTCCTTCATTTCAAATCGGGTTGCTCGGTTTGTTGTGTCGCATTTGCGGCGAGAATATGATCAGCGATGATTTTACCTCAACCATCCATTACGTGTCGAGTCATAGGTGGGTAAGATATCTTCCTCAACCATTTGTTCTATGTCAAAGTTGGGCTCGGTGTCATAGATGGGTATGATATCTTCCCCCGATCTGCTCTTGTCATCTGCTTGTTCAATGCTATAACCTCATTGTCCGCATTCTTGAGCGGATAAAGTGGTCACAACATTCTTAACAACCATTTGAGCATTCCTTCCTTGTACATCAACACTTTCTTCTTCGATGATGGATTTCGGGATGAAGTCTGACTCTTGGAATTGATAAATTTTGAGTACATCTCAGACAAAACCATCCATCCTTCAATCATTTCCACAAATGCATCAGCATCTTCAGAATCATCAGTAGCAAGGTTTGGTGATGAAGGTTTTAAGCAGTAGATGGAAGGTGGGGAGATTTGTGAAGTCAGCATACTTGAAAGGCCGATATAGTGATTTTCAAAATTTCCTTCCAAAAATAATTTTGAAAAATTTTCGCTCCCAAAATTTGAAATTCACTATAAAATCCAATTTTTAGATTGTAAGAAAAATTTGAGTTATGACAATTTTGACGTAAATTTGACGAAAAATTAATTTAGGCCCAAAATTTGAATTTTGACCAAAATTTTCATGATTAAATCAAAATTTGAATCTCGCGTAAAATTGAGCGTTTAGTCTCCCTAAAATTAAATTTTACTCAAATTTTCCCAAAAATTTTTTTTTTTTTTTAAATTCTACTTGTGTTGATGATGGATCTTTGTAGTCGAATGAAACTTGAGTTTGTTGATGAAGTACACTTAGGCGTAGACAAGAAGCTTACGCGTAGACAAGAAGCTTATGCGTAGACAAGAAGTTTACGCGTAGACAAGAAGCTTATGCGTAGACAAGAAGTTTACGCGTAGACAAGAAGCTTATGCGTAGACAAGAAGCTTACGCGTAGTAACAACTTATGCGGACTTGAGTTAAAAACTTAGCTTAGGCGTAAACCAAATGCTTAATAGTAAGAACCTTATGCGTAAGATTTCCTTAGGCGTAAGACAAGCTTATGCGTAGAAAATGCTTATGCGTAAGATGTTTACTCGTAAGCTTTTATGCTTAGGCATAAAACTAGGGTTTTACCCAAAAATCCTTTACACTTATACCAGTGTAAAAGATATCCAAAAGTCGAAGTGTTTTCGAGCTTATCCAAGCAAGAAAACACTTTGAGTAAACCAACGAATTGAAGATCAAATGAAGAGAAGCTTATGCGTAGAAGCGCTTAGGCGTAGACTTTGAAGGGTAAAACTAGGGTTTTCTTACAGTAGAAAAACCAACTTTCACCAAAATCGATTTTATGCCCAAAAGTGTTTAGAAACCCGATTTTTATGATGAAATAGCTTCAATATCACCAAAATAACACAAAAGTATGAAACTTGATGATCAAAACACGTTTTCACCTTAAGTGTAGAAAACACTATACGAATCAAAACAAGCTTAAAAACACTTCTACACACGTAAAGTTTGAAACTTTATGCAAAAAACTGAAACTTTAACACTCAATAAACCTTAAAGTACAAGAATCTTGAGTTTTTAAGTGTAAAAATTGAAGCTTTAAGCGTATGAAAGGTTTGTAACTCACGCATATACTAATAAACTTAAAAAAAAAACCGTTTCACCCAACTCGATGGCGAATGATACCACTGTTAGGTTCCCATGTTTGCAACACAAGCATCAATATGAAGAAATATAGAAGAGACGTGATCGGTTGAACAAAACACACAAAACACACGATAGAATATAAACCTTTAGGCGTAGGATTTGATATGAAATGAACAACCAACTCCCAAATGAGAGTTACAAGACTATTTATAGGGAGGGGAGCTAGGGCAACACATCTAGTCCTTCCTTTCCTTATGGACATGGGCTTTTGCATAGGCTCATGGGCTTTCTACATGAGCCTAGCCTTAATTACTAACATAAAAGCCTTAATTAAGCTAATTATTACATATTGATTACTAACACTTGATAAATGGCTTAGGGAGTGATTCCAACATATGAGGACTAGAAAAGTCCAACTATAAAAGGTTCAACATTTACTATTCAGGATGGTGTATGATTTCTCTCACTAAAAACACATGTACTTTCTCTCTAGAAACTTACTCTCGCATGGAGCTTGATTTTGAGATAAAACCCAAGATGAGGTTAGTTCGCGTGTTTTCTTTGTGTAGGTACACCGAAGGACTCGCTTATGTGGACCGCCTTGCGGAAAAACATCTTATTTGTTTGGGTATGCTTCAACAATGTAATAGATTTTTTCAAGAAATTATTATTTTTCTCAAAAGTTTTACATTTATTAACACATGACTTTTGGTTTTGATGTTTTATATATTCAAAATAAAACACTAAAGACTTAATTATGAACCAAATAGATCTAACCTATGCTTTCTATATGAAAGTGAGCTTTGTTTAACTTATGCTTTAAGTTCATTAGTGACAACCTTTCTTTTGTTGTAAAATATTTGTTCATGTAGGATCGTATATTTTATGTTGTTTAGATGATTCGGGTGGTCTAGGATTATGATTAAACAAGAGAGCCATTTTTAGAGAGATGAAGAGAGGAGAAGGTGATTCTAGAGAGATAAACAATAAGAGAAGGTTAGATTATCAAATAAGCACCACCCCTTCCAAGGATGGAAGGGGTATTTATAGTTACAAACAATACGCCCTCCTGTCGGGTTGTGGATCAAGCATACAGTGGGTAAAGACCTGTCCTTCCTCCACGGTGTTGCTCTAAACTAAACTATGCTAATAACTAACTAATAAACAAGTAAATAACGATATGTCTACGAGCTAACATGTGCTAGACTATACTTGGGGTGACCGACACTTTCTCATGGAATTTCCAATTCCTAACAATCTCCTCCTAAGGAGGTCACCCATGAAATACATTTGCATCCTAGCATTCTATCTTTGTCTTTAGTTACGAGCTCGTAAACTTCAATTCTTCAAGTTCCATAATCTTTGTGCTTTAGTAGCGATTCTTCAAAGTCCGCATAGTTTTGTACTTTCGGTGGAGGTCTTTGAAGCGATCCACGTCATGATGATCTTGAGCTTTCTTGAGATCATCGACCACGATAATCTGGATCACCCTTTATTGTGTTGCCTTCATGTGAAGTTGTGACTTACGGACCGACATGCTCACATCTTTCCACGAATCATGACATCTTTTCATGAATATCGAAGCAACTTTGTATATCTTTGATTGTCATGATTTTCTTCAATTAAGTATGAATCTTGTGAGCATGCGGTACGTGAATTGACTTCTCAATTTTGATCATTGCAACCTTCCAAATGTACCTGCAAACAACGATTAGCAATAAAACACACGAAAGTGTCTTTGATCACTTTCGTTGAATTGAGGTACATGACCCACGGTTCCCGTTGATCGATACAAATCTTGCTGTGATCGGTATAATTTGAAGAATCTCCTTGGCGGGGTTCGCGACTTTTCTAGCCGTTCTCAAACCGGAGCGTCTCAAAGAAGACAACATGGAGTGAGTGAACCAATCAATTGAGATACAGCGATTGATGAAAAATTGATTTGAAAACAATCGCGTATTGCTTGAAGAAAGAGTTTTGCAATACGACGAAGGTTTTATGAGAAATATCAATTTTCAATCAAAAATACTTTTTGTATTTGAAAAAGAATACAAATTCGATGTGCTAGAGAAAAGAAGAGATTTGCACATCGAACGGTTTTTCCAAAAGTATTCGTCAATTCCATTCCTGGACCAAGGTTGATTCAAGAGTGAATCGCCCCATTATTTCTATCCAGTTGTCACAAGCTTGATCTTTTGCAAGATCTCACATGTCACCCACCAAGAGCTTGTTTGATGTTGGCTCTAGAAGGATTTCCATCTTCATTGTTGATATTTGAAATATCACTCGGATGTTCTGGCAATACCACAAGGATAATGCATAGAACTCTCAATATATATATACTTACTTTCCACATTATGTGAAACAGCAAGTCTTCATTAATTTTGTGTCCTAATGAGATATTGTGGATGATCTCTTGGCTCTAGACTCAATTGTACACATTTGGTTTCCTATGCCGGAGACTAGGGAGAGGGTCTCCTTCTTCAATATCAACGATCTCTAAGAGAAAGTCGATAGATTATGTAGGTTCCCGTGAGAATGAAACAAGCCCTTTTAAGAGGAACTTGAGTAGCTTGGGAAGTTTAGTTTAGTGCATCCTTTGGGTCCATGGCGTCTTGTCTTCAATACAGTGTTACCTTAGTAGACACCGGTAGCATATGTATTGAACCCGGTTTACGCCCTAAGGTTGAATTAATGGAGGCTATTTCTTTTCACCTTTTCACATTCAATTCTTTGCATTATTCAACCTTGATTGCTTACGAGACTTCATAACTAGAACCTTGTTGGGTTTATTCGATTACTAGCTACATCTCGGTCCGTACTCTTCCCGTATTCTCATTTTCTCCTTTTTTTCATCATACCTAAGGACTTCTACACTATCTAGTGGATTGTCCCTGGGTAGATCCCTCCGACTCTGGCTAGATCGTGGGAACAAATACCTAACCTAACCATCCTTATAACACCATGCAAAAAGTAAATTGGTCGGTCTTTTGGTATTGTTCTTTTCCTTCTTGAAACCAGTTGAAAAATCATTTGGAAAATCAATCAAGGTACTTGTGATACGAGATCAAAGCATTTTGTACCTCAATAGTTTTGATCATTTAGAAATGCTCCCCCTCAACATGTGCATATGATCTTGAAATTGTTTAGCACATGGAGGCAAGAGTTCTTTGAAATATATTCATGATCACAATTTCCGTGGAAAAAGCCATTTGATTTTCTTGGTAAATTCTCCCCCTCAAAATGTGCATTGTTTGTTATAAATCATTTAACACATAGAGGAAGGAGTTCTTTTGAAGTACATCCACGATCACACAAGCCATATAAAAACCATTTCAAACTCAATCAAGGTACATATGATAAAACGTTGAAACCTTTGTATCTTGATAGTTTAATTTCTTTAGAAATGCTCCCTCTCAATATGTGCTTCGAGATTCGAAAGCGTTTAGCACATATGGGAGAGCAACCTGCACTTTTTGAGTCAAAATGATCACTTGTTATCAGATTTCATATTTAAATCACATTTTCTCCCCCGATCAAAAATATCAAATCCTTTGAGATTTTGGATCCCAAGTGATTTAAATAGGTTTTCAAAAAATGGGAGAAAATATGTCTGGTTTAAATTCTCTTCTGGTTTATAGTTAAATGCTCCTCCTCAATCATGTGTATCATGTATTTGAAATTGTTTAGCACATGGAGGCAGGAGTGCTTTTGAAACAATCACCCTTTAAAACCGATTTGAGATTTAAATCACGATCTCTCCATCGATCAAAAATTTCAAACCAATTGAGATTTGTGATCCCGATTGATTTAAATCATTTAGAAAATTTTTGGGGAAAGACGTGGCAAGATTTAATTTTTGAAATTGACTGATGAGGACCAATTATAGGCATTAAAGATTGTTAGTGTCAGATATGATAGTTTTTAAGAGATCTTTAATTAAAATAAAACAATTTCACAATCAAACAAGAACAGAAAAAATTTCATTTTGTAACATCTTTGAGTTTTAAAGAAAATCATACCATGACATAACATTAAATCTTTAGATCACCACTTTATTACGTATAAACCGGACTTTTATGAAGAAATATCGTTTGGAAATATTTTATTTTAAATCACTCTCCCCCTCAATCGATGACCGTAGTCATTGATTGAGTGACTTAAGTTTTGATAAAATGAAGTCCGTTGATTTCCAAAATTTGAGTCCAATTTATTTTCAAAACAATATTTTTTTTTTCATTTTTCAAAACAATATTTCAAAATTGTTGGAAAAAATGGTATCATCCACTACTTGGCCTGCACAAGATGCGTTAGGTGGAGTAGAACACAAGCTGCTTCTGTTGTTGATGAAAGGATGAAAGAAAACCGTCTGCAGAAGCAGTGAGACCTCTGAAGTTGCATCTATCGTGCTAACTATCCATAGAGAGATCTGATTAAGCTCCGTTTCTTCTTTTGTCGACTTCAAGAAATAGTTACCCTTTCCTTTCGGCATCCAATCTTCTTCATTAGTGGGATCCGGATCGGGAACATTCTTATGAACCATGATATATGCATACGTTAGTGGACATACAAATAGATATATGGTGGTCGACATCACCCAAACAGCAATCGACTAATTAAAGTCAATCCAACATGTCAATCGGAACATAAGGTATGACAATAATGTGTTCATCAAACTATAATCATCTAATCTAACAATCACATCCTAGATTCCTAGTCCTTGACATAGGAAATTATCTTTTCGATTAAGCACATAGGATGAATATATAAGTCCGTTAGATGGTATAAATTTGAAAACATTCCCCCCTCAATCAATTACTCATTTCATAAAAAGTTTTAACCATGCTCAAGTCATTGATTGGGTTTTGCAAATTTTGAAAATTCGATTCTGATTGATTTTTAAGCAACTCAATTTCCACCATTTTGTTAAAACAAATATTTTTCTGAAGAATTTTAGAAAGAAAAATATTTGAGTAGGAACAGCAGTCCTTCGACACATTTTCCTCATTTTGTTTTAGGATAAGTGCACGAAATATTTGAAAATTGGTTTAGCGCATCACTTTCCTTTCTTGAAGAACGGGTTGTTATCGGAAATAATACCAAGCCATAGTTTAAGCACGGGTTACAGTCTGAAATAACTGCAAGCCATTGTTTGTGACATGTTTTGAAAAGAAATATTTACACCTCCTGCTCGAACTTCATCTAAGGTCCCGTTCCATTATTGAATGACATTTCGAAGACCGTATATGTTATCGATACCGGAGACATGTCTTTGAAAAACAATATTTTGGACTTTTCAAATTTTTCGATTTTATGGGTTTTGTTGGTTTTATATTTTCTATTTTCTTTTGTTGGTTTTATATTTTTGTATTTGGTTTTGATAACTATTACAAAGATAGAGTAGATGATATAGTTTAAGAAGATGATGATCTGAGTGCAGAGATTAGGATATCGAGCAACCCGTTGTAGAAGATAGAAGTCATCATCTCTTAAATATTCACCACCAAAGCTTCCAAGGCTCTTGAATCGAAGAGAGAAATTGAGCCATTTGAAAGTGAGACTTTGGTAGCTTCCTCCCAAACCGTAAATCTTCTTATTGAGCATATTTTAAGCTTTCTTTCAAGCTTGCCTTAGCGGATGCACAAAGAAGCACACCATATCATCGATTTCTTTGCTCCATATAAGAATGATCATCGTAAGTCTCGATTCGGGGTTATATCATCAAGTAGAACAACAAAGAATCATCCACACTTGAATAATCTTCTCAAATTCCTTTTCCTTGAAGTGCGAAGCGATCCATACCAAAAAGTTATCAAGAGACCACTTCATCCAGTAGATGAATTGATGCGATCGACCTTTGGGAAAAGCTCAAGAACCGAATACACATATAAGAGACGGAGAAACTTATAACATCAAGTAGCAGATTAAGTCCGATATGCGAAGAATAACCCAAGTATACTTTTCTCTCCTTGAAGAAGCGTGTATGAAGCTCAAGAACCGAAGTACCCAAATGTCCAAAGAAAGAATAGCGATAACATTGAAGAAGCATCTTTGAATCACCGATTATCTCCGTGGATGTCAACTCAGGCATAAGTGATTATATCTGAATCACCGATTTATCTCTCAAGTGAAACAATGGCGTCCCAATGTACACAATCTCCTCCTCGATGATTGTGATAACATCGAAATCATCACACACTTGTGTACCTAAACTAACTCTTCCATCTCTTCCCCCATAGTTGGAATAAGAACACTCAAAGCGCCATGAGTCAAACCTTGAGTTTCTTTACGGTAATGACAATAGTCTTCCGGGATATCTTTAATCACTTAGAAGTATTAAGTTCATCAAGTTTACTCGCGTTTAGATCGTGCCTCCTTCCCCGTCTTGGTTTTGATACTTGAATCATCAACTCTTTGTAATCCCATATACTAGAAATATTTTGAGAAGAACATCATTAACACAGATGTATATGTGAGAATCAACTTGCTGAAGAATGTGAGTAAGTCTAAGTGGGGATTAAATTTGGCCTTACACTCTCCCCCAATTAGTGCTCTCCCATAAGATGAAAATCTTTTTGATGAATGCCCAGAATAAGAAGAAGTCTTTAGATAGTTAAATGCCATTAGTCTTTTAGTCTTCTAACATATAGCAGAAAATGTAGAACCGACTGTAGACTCGACCTTCTTCTAGATTGTCCATTTGGGGAATAGAATGTTAACATCTTCAACTCACCAAATGCATTCCAATTAACTTACTTATAGCAAATCCTCAACTAAAATCCTCCCAATCAAACAAGAACATAAATATGTTCATCAAAGGAAATCATTGTTCCCATGAATCGTGAAGGAAGCACTTTGTCGTTAAACTCATCATCCGGTGAAGATGTCAACCAACGGCTCTTAGAAGAAACATCATGTGAAGATGACCCGATAAGAAGAAGCTCGGTTCTTACATGAGTTTGGAGCCGTTTGACCATTTATTCTCGAAATAGCTCAACATCAAGCAATTTTCACTTCTTCTCCCCTCAAGAATTGCATACGGAGTTGCCATTCTTGATTAAACAAGTGAGTATCATCCAAATGTAGTCTATTCACACTTTTCCTCCTCAAAGGTTGCAAATGATGTCGCCATCGTCATTATAATTGAGCAAGTGGAATAAGATTACTAGAAACGGTAGTTCAGTTCACTTGATGACTGTAAGCGCATGGAAAAGTATGAAGCATGTTGATGAGAATGGTCATAATAAGAAGATTTCTTTTCTTAGAAGATAAAGCGCTTGAGACGACACTTTTCTTTTCTTTGAGGTATGAGGCTTGAACTGTTGTGTTCAAACGTCATAAGAAGATTTCTCTTCTTCGGAAGATAAAGCGCACTGAAACGTACACTTTTCTTTTCTTTAGAGTACGAGGCTTGAACTGTTGTGTAAAACGTCATAATCTCTCTCTCTTTTCATCTACTCTTGGCAAACTTATAATCAACCCCATTATCATTCTGTAGGCTTTTTGTCGTGACAGCTGATGGAGAAAATCCAATATGATGAAATTGACCTTGAAGTAAACTAACCCGAACTCGTGACTTAAACTTGCACATATGTAACAAAGAGCGGTGCCGATAATTCATCCTCCATTGAATCTCTAAGTACTTTATACTCTTCATCCAACCAACCATCAAGTATAAGGCGTACATCACCTCTTGAAATTTCACAATTAAATGTGACACTGAGCACTACAACGTAACTCCTTAAAGTGATAGTTATTTTATGATGGTAAGAGCCCAATTCCCCCAAGTGGTAAAATAAAAGGAAAAGATACCCAAAAATAACTAGATTTCCAGGTCTTCGTATTTGAAAATGTTAAAAGCTCGAACAAGGATCTCGAAGAATCTTCATCCAACCATCCCCTGATACCTTCAGATACTAAGTACACTTGCCCGTGATATTTCACTTCAACCTCAAATAAATAATATTGAATTAATGCCGTTGTCACATCTTGTGGTTTAAAGTTAAAATCTAGTCTTCTTTGACGATTTAAGTGAACTATGATAATGGTTTCATCCCGACCATGGTTAAAAGTACATAACCCCGTAAAACCATGTAATAACCAAACTACCATGAGGAATATCCAAGCAATCACCCAATTCATGAAGTACACCCTTTTATCCCAGCATCAGAAAAGATCCAGAAATACACTTTCCTTACTCCAGGATGAATCCATCATTATGGGATTTTACAATTCTATAGTTTAAACCGAGAAATAGTTTCTGTCGCGGGATTTTACAAAACCAAGAATAAACCGTAAGATAGATCCGGAAGTGCACTTAACATTTACCAGGATGTTTCCATTGTCACGGGATTTTACAAGTCCATGATTTAAACCGAGAAATAGATTCTTTCGCGGGATTTTACAAAATCAAGACTAAACCGTAAACAAAATGTGTTCGAGACAACTTTGGTTTCGGTGAATATCTGTTTTACGGGAACATGCAGCGGTTCATTAACGGTTCATTCTCCATCCTCAACAATATCATCAACAATTCTTTACCCATATGTAGACACCTTCACAAACCATACTAAGTCAAGTAGTATAAATTACTTCCCCCTGAGGTTGACCGTAACACATCAAAGTACACGTTTCTCCCCCATGATGGTTTCGAACTTTCGGAAGCATCATAACGTGTATGACCATTAGCACGAGAAGTTCTTGTCATAAGCAAACATCTTGAAAAGTCATGACTGACGCTGAAGATTCTTGAAAGATTTTGCTTAGACTGTGAAGTATCATTGACATTTTGTAATGTTCCATGAGAATTGCTGATCTCATCCAACAAAACCTTTGGTAAACACATCATTCACGAATTTTGTCGGCAATTGCTGTGACCATTTGGTGAAGTAAATCCGATATACCAAACTTGAACATGAAGTAGAATTCTCCAGATTTGTTACTTAAGCTTGTACTAATCCTTGTGAAAAAGAAACGGTGCACCCAATGTGCAAAACCTCTTGATATATCCTCAACTGCGTGAGACACCGAAGTGATAGCTACGTTGTGGGTAAAGCGAGAAAGAATCACAACCGTAACTAAATAGCCAAGTCTTTATCACACTCTATAAATGCCCAAACAAGTCATCTTCACGGAAGGGTAGAAAGAAAGAAGACGAAATAAGTAAACGCCCCCGAAAAACCTTACTTCAATTCTAAATAAGAAATATCGTATAAACAACCCCGTAGTCAACCTTGTTCAAATATCAATTCAAGGCGCAATCATAAAATCCTTCGTGAAAATGTAGTCACCAAGGTACCAAACCGCATTATTCAACAAATCTCAGCATCATACCAAATCTTATTATCAAATCTCGTCATCAAAACTCAACATCTACGATCCAATTTAGAGAAGCCCATCAGTCCATCATCCAATATCATCACATATCAAGCCCGGTCCAAATAATTAATCAACCCGATCCGGTCAATGTAAATTCTTGCAGTGATCATCTCATGCATTCCGATATCCTTGACATATAACAAATCGCTAAGAATTTGACCCGGCCCTAAGTCCAATTAAAATCGTTTGAATCGTCACTTTACTACCAAATCAATAAAACCGGATAAGAACTTTGAGCCTATTAAAGATCAATTACTAACTCAAGCCGTGAATGAGTATCTTCCGTGAATTTTATAAGTCCAAAAGTCCAAGATTCCAACATTGTACCAAATATTATCAAGGAAAATTGTGTATGCAACATGATTCGGATGAACACGTTTTGATAGTCCAAATATATTTATGATAATGACCTATGGTAAGCAATCAGGTGCAAAGCCCAAAACGCGTTGGTCACCGTCCAATCCAAAACACAATGGACTGAAGCCCAGGTAAGGCCCGATCCATTCAAATGGTACACGGCCCCTTTATCAAAGAGTAGTACTCGGCCCATTCATTATACACCGGATCCACAACAATTGTTACCCTAAAATCACATGTATAAATCGCCTACTTACACACATTTTTACCCTAAATACATTCAACAAACCCTAAAATCTCTCACTTAATTTCATCCGCCACCAAGTCTCTCTCCCAACTATTTCTCATCAAAAATTCAGTCTCCATTCCAACGAGATACACAAACAGAGCTAATATAATTCACCTTCCAATCTTACCATGAAACAAATCAAACCCAACAACTTCGAACGAAGCACCTTACATGCTTGCCATAGGGTTGGCTTGAGCACGACATTAATGCCACAGGGATGGCTATAACCTTGCTTAAAATGATTTGTATTTCAAGGACATGATGTTGATTCCGGGTAGGTTTTAATTTACATTTTTCGTGTGCCCCTTTAGTTGTAACAATAAACGAATCTAAAATATGATTTAACATAAATTGTTAACATCATACTTTAATTATTCGGATATTATCAATAAAACATGGATTAATGATGGATAATCTTGTGTGTAAAATCTTTAAAAGTCGAATGATTATTGAGATTCACATGAAAAATCTGAGATCTATAAATTTCTTTTGTTCACCATTAATATTTGATCTTTGATCCTTTTGGTTTGATGTCTGAATCAAATCGACCTATGATGATGTTATAGTTCGTGTGATTTGGTTCTTGAAACTAATCTTGACATATATTATATGTACACGAACAAAAAATCTGAGGTCACGAGTCTTTTAGATTTCGTTAATGAGATTGAGATGAGTCTTGTTTGAGTCTAGACAAGAACTTGATGTTGAATATTGATGTGATGTTGATATTTCTATGATATGCGAGTTTAGCTTAAGTTAGATTTGTATGAATGAATCTGATGTGGTTGTGAGAGTTGAGGTAGATGAGATGGTTGATGATGTTGATTTTTTTGTTGAAATTTGATTTTGATTTAGCTTTTATTGTGGTTGCCACTGATGAACCTAAATGATGCCAAAGGTTTTATGGTTTGAGGTTAACAATAAACATCAGTTGACTTCACTTCTTCTTCTCAATCTTTCAGTCAACAGTTGTTAAATCGCTTTCTATCTTTTTCTCAAGTCGCATATTTTTTATCAAAAAACGAAATACAAGTCGCATCAAGAATCTTAAATCGCATCCTTTTCAAACACAAATCGCTTCAGGAATCAAACTAGACAAACCGCACTTATATTATTATCAAATCGCTTTCAAAAAGGCAATTTAGACAAATCGCATCTTGACATAATCACACAAACCGCATCGAGAGGACTTGACACAAACCGCTTACCACAAGTGTCAAAACACTTTGGTGACAAATCGCATAAGATACAATGAACCTGGACAGAAAACAGACAAACCGCATAGAAACTGATGACAAACCGCATTGTAGAAAAAGGACCATAAACAACTTTCAAGAACATCATTATGCACCAGCAGATTCAAGATAAAACAACATCAAACGTCCATAAAAATACCAACAATATAAGCATCAACTAAAACCAGCATAAAACCGATATCAAACCAGTTGTAAAACGACTTAAATCAGCTTTTAACTATGAATCAATCAACAAATAAAGACCACTTAAGCATCAACAACATCTTAGCAGTAGCACACATCACACTACCACATCAAATCACATACAAGAAAGCATCAACAAACGTATACAAACCGCATCCAAGAAAAAACACACAAACCGCATACAAACACCATACGAATCATCAAAGACAACAAAACCTAGGCTCTGGTACCATTTGTAGGATCGTATATTTTATGTTGTTTAGATGATTCGGGTGGTCTAGGATTATGATTAAACAAGAGAGCCATTTTTAGAGATGAAGAGAGGAGAGGAGATTCTAGAGAGATAAACAAAAGAGAAGGTTAGATTATCAAAAAGCACCACCCTTCCAAGGATGGAAGGGTATTTATAATTCTGAGACAATAAGCCTCTGCCGGTTTGTGGATCAAGCATCTGGTGGGTAAAGACCCGTCCTTCCTCCACGGTGATGCTCTAAACTAAACTATGCTAATAACTAACTAATAAACAAGTAAATAACTATCTGAGCTAACATGCTAGACTATACTTGGGGTGAGCGACACTTCCTCATGAAATTTCCAATTCCTAACAGTTCATCGCAACAATAATGATATCTTTTCATGGTTAGAATTAAATGGATATCTTGGCTATAATAATTGTAGCCAAATTGTAACCAATTGGCTACAATTCTTCATCAAAATTGCACAAGAAAAGATTCATAGACTCACAAAAATAACTTAAAGACCCGCAAGTTGTGGCACAAAATTATAAGGAGTTGGCTACACAAAATTGTAGCTAATATATTATCTAAAATTAAAATACATTGTTTTTTAAGTTACTCCACATGACTTAACTGAATTGATTATCCATCTGATTGTTTTAAATTTTTTATCTGACTGGTTAAATATTAACGTAGAATAGTCTTAACTTAAAACTCGGTGTCGTAAAGACTACATCCATCATCAATGCTTTATTATCTACTAAGTCAACCACCAAACATCCGTAATAATGAACACCAAACCAATCAAGTAAACATAACTCTTTCTAAAACAAAAACACACCCAACAATACACTCACGCACACAACAATAAGTAAATATTCATTCAGGGGGCGTTTGTTATCCGGTTTTTTAAGCAAGGGTTTGGGTTGATGCCCAAAATCTATTATTTGGTTCAAATCAGTGGGTTAAAACTTAAAAACAAAGGACTTTTTCCCAAGCAATAGAAGAAAAGGAAAAGTCAGGTGGGTAGCTTGGATTTTATTTTCTCACATGGATCAAGTACTTTATATTCTTTTTTTAATATCTTCTTTTCATATTTAATTTTTATATTCTTATATAACTTATAAATTTTTGTTTTTTAATATAATTTCTCAAATAAAATAATAACATATTTATTTTATAATGAATTTTCTTTCTCTTACACAAAATCTAAATCCTAACCCATCTACAAACCAAACGGCCCTCAGTCTCGCAGACTACCGAACCACCAAAATCCACATGCAAAATGATGGCGGTAATAAGCTTAACGCGCCAATAAAAGTGTTGCACGCGTAGCATATGCCCTTATCTAAAACTAGATGAATAAGACCATAAAAACCCGTAAGGCTGGACACACTCGAGGATTTGAAATCGGTCGGGTACCAAAAAATTTCTTCGATGACCGACTTTGAAGTCGGTCAGAACCAATGCGGCTCCAAGGTCGTGACATTAGTCGAGGCAAAAAAAACATGACATCGGTTAAAAATCCAACCGATTTTCAACACTTACTTTTCCCAAAAATCATACCATTTGAAATTAACTTAAATTAAAAAAAAAAAAAAAAAAAAAAAAAAACTTTACCACTTTTACATCCTATAAATACTAACTCAAAGACATTTCTAAAACACAATTTGGTCAACATTTCTATCTCAATACCTTCAAACACATTCTTTTAATATGTCGTACGAGCTTTTATTTGGTTCTTCTTCGTTTCAAGCGATGAAGAAGTTTTAGTGAGTTTGTGGAGTTTGGATTTTGCTTGGAAGGCTTACAAAGCATCACGACCAAAATTTCGATGAAGGTACATCGTAGGGATCATGAGGGTGCTCATAATCGTTTAGTGGCGGCATACTTCTCCAGAAAACCCATGATTCGACGCAAGAACATTCGTCGGCGATTCAGAATGAGCCGAGAACTATTCACATAAATTGTTCGAGAGGTAACGATCATTCTCCTTATTTTCTACAAACTCTTGATGCTAGGGGTGCACGGTATTAGCCCATTGGTCAGAGTGTCTTGTGGCCATTAGTCGATTGGGATGCGGGCGTTCGATTCTATTGACGAGAATCTAGCAATGGCTGCAACAACATCCCGTGAATGTCTCTATAAGTTTTGCACAATTATCATGGAGTTATATGGTGCTGAGTATTTGCGAAAGCCCACATATTCTGACCTTGAAAGATTATATGCTCATCACGAGCATAAGTATGACTTTCCTGGGATGATGAGAAGCATTGATTTTACAAGTTGGGAGTGGGAGAATTGCCCAAATAATGCGAGAGCTCAATATGCTAGGGGTGATCACGGGCCACATCCATTCATTTTATTGGAAGTGGTTGCTTCCCAAGATTTATGGATTTGGCATGCGTACTTTGGTGTCTCCGGAATTAATAACGACGTAAATGTTTTACGTCGTTCCCGTGTTTTCAATGATATCAAATATGGGAGAGCACCATACCTTGAATTCGAGGCTAACGATGTGGCTTATAAAATAGGATATTATCTTACTGACGGGATATATCTACAATGGTCCGTTCTTATTAAGTCTATTTCAAATCCTCCCACGAGTGATGAAAAAAGAATATTTTACAAGAGGAAACACGAAGCAGCAAGGAAAGATGTGGAACGAGCTTTTGGTGTGTTGAAGAAGAAGTGGAAAATGCTTAAAGTTTCTGCTTGAGGGTTGTATAAGAAGGATATCCAAGATATTATGTATACATGTATCATATTACATAATATGATCATTCGATAAAAGCAGCGAGCGATATGTCCTACATGATTCGAAAATGAGGGCCACCATGATCATGATCCCTTAAGATCGCATAAAGAATCGTTAGTAGTTACTCATGAGCTAATGGACTCATCAACTCATCTACACTTAAAATCTGATTTGATCGAACACATTTGGAGAAATCGTCGAAATCAAGTCAATCAAAAGAATGAAGTCGATAGTAACAATGACGATGAGGAAGACGATGATTTTTTTTTGAGAAATGATAGGGAGGCCTAAACTTAAGCCTAATTTTAGGACTAAAACCAAGTGGCATCATCCTGATAGTTGTAAAATAAGTGGGTCCCTGTCTACAGCCATCAAAATAATGCCACTTGTTTTTAGGCCTAAGTTTAGGCCTCCCTATCATTTTTCTTTTTTTTTTAATGTTTTTAACGTTATTTGAATAACTTACCTAATGTATTTAATGTTTATTTGAATTTAGTATTGTAATGTTTTTAATTTTAATGAATTTAAATTTGTTGTTTAAAATGTTTGAATTTTTTTTAAAAAAAAGGTTGATTATCGACTGTGTCAATTTGATCGTGTTCGATCGTTGGAGAGAGAAAACTGATGTGGCAACCGGTGACCTGGGTCACGACTCTGTCCGGCCTAATAAATCAATCCAAACACCCCTGAACACGTCACTAGACACTTGCGAAACCCTAAAAGTAAAGTAGAGATAGGGTTGCCCTAAATAATCTTCTTTATATAAACCCTGCCGCAATACATAAACCTCACTTCTAACAACACACATAAAAATATCATCATCAACCATCAAAAAATTCACAATTTCACAAGGTATAATTAATCCATTCACTTTCTTAATTTTCATCTACTCTATTGCCTAATCTTTTGATTGTTAATCCATATTTCATTAAGTCAATTAGCCTTATTGTTATATCATATGCTGTTTGTGTTTGCTTATTCAAAATTATATTTAGGTGTTTATTACCTTAGTCTTATCAATTTAATTATTTAGAACTGGTTTTCTGGTACAGCTTTATGTTTAATAAGCTAATAAGTGAGTAATGTATTTAACTATTTTATTTATTTATTTATTTATTTATTTATTTATTATTATTATTTTTTTAAAATTTAGAGAGCATAATAGACAGATATTGACTCAATTAAGCAATCCCCTTTATAAATTTAGAACAAGTTTTGAAATTTTATCAGTTTTAAGTGGTGCTTGTTGGTTGTTTATGATTGGAATAAGCAGTTTTTAATAAGTAGTTTGTTATTGCTTATTCCAAATTGCTTATGCAGAAAAAAGCAGTGTGGAATAATGTTGTGAATTTTCTTATAGCTAGATACTTATATATTTTTTTATGTGTATAGTATAGGAATATTTTGTTTACGGTTTTTCTTTCTTTTTGTTGACCAGGAAAAGGTAGAACCGGGCAGTCTTTAGACTTCGTAAAAATGCCGGACGAAGAAAATCGAATGGAGATCAAGGAGGAAGTAGCCGATGTACGTATTATCATGTTTTATTTGTTCTTTTTAGTATTTAATCTGTTAGGATCAACTTTGATAACACATTGATAGCCCATTATATATCGGGCACACACAGACATCTTCAGACTCCAAATAATGACTTAAATATTATTGCAAAACTACATCACATTTGAAGTTGTTCATGCCCGTTTTATTATCTACTTACGATGTGTGTGTGATCTTATTTTGGTTCTTTGAACGAGTGCTTTAAGTGATGTAATAATATGATGCAGCTTGGGGCACTTGACCCTACGAAAAAGAAGAAGAAAAAGAAGGTTGTCATTAATGATCTTGCTGTCGACGCGGTTGACCAGCTGGCTGAGAAAACTGAGAGCTTAGCAGGTAATCAAAACTTGGGTTTCAAGGTTTTCCAAAGTTGCATCGACCTACACATATATGCATGTGTTAGTATCTATCTTGATTCTAATAAAGGATACATTTCACATGCAGTTTCCGATAATGTGGAACCTACGTTTACCGGCTTAAAAAAGAAGAAAAAGAAGCAGGTTGGTACATTGGTTTTTCATAAAGTGTTGAAAAATTTAGTGTGGCAATAACCAATAAAGGGTAACCTTTTTTAGTATGTGCCAAAAATGGGGCTGGTTGGGCTAACCCACTCGCACTGTTCTTTATAAAATTTTAAAATTTGAAAGGCTATATATAATGTATAAAAAGCATACTATTAGTTATTTATATGAATATTAGAGAATTTTAGTATTACAATGTATATTAAGTGCACTTCAGGCGATGCCGACTGTTCAACCTTTTTGCAAGCTTGGCTAAGTTTTAAACTCTCTACTCAGTTGTATCGTTAAAAACACAGTGCATTTTAAACCAGTTATGCTTATAAATGGGTTCAATTTCTCACCTCTATGTTTATGTAGATTTCTTATTTGAGTTGTTTTTATGTTTTATGTAGGTTGATACAGAGCCCTTGGACGAAGATAAAGAAAATAATGGCGAAGATGTTAATAGTAAGAAAAGTTTTCATTTAGCTTGTTGTCCATAACATTTTTTACACGAACTTATACATTGCTTGTTTTCTAGGTTCTACCAGTCGGGATGAGGAAGAAGGAGTTCTTTCAGAAGAAGACAGACTTCCATGGGAAGGGATTGACCGTGACTACAAGTATGAAGAGGTACTGAACTACACATAAATTAACGGAATGATCAAATTAATTTAAATTAAATAATTTCTGCTCATTTTGTTGATATTCTTTTATTTATTTATTTATTGACGTTTGTTCAGCTTCTTGGTCGAGTCTTCCATATTCTACGTGAGCATAATCCTGAGCTTGCTGGAGATAGACGGAGAACAGTTATGAGGCCACCACAGGTTCTTCGTGAAGGAACAAAAAAAACCGTTTTTGCCAACTTTATGGAGCTATGCAAATCGTATGTCAACTTAACTTAATATCCTCTATTTTTTCTCTTTTGTTAGACGTGACAATTTTTACCAATTCTTTGTGAGTGAGTCGATTTGTGCCGTGTTTCATCTTAAATGGGTCAAATTAAACAAAATAAGTAATAACAAAGTCTATATTCGATGCACAAAGTTCTGTTACTGTTTTTTCCCTAAAGTCTTGATTATTCTGAAATCTGTTTGTTCGTCAATCAGCATGCACAGGCAGCCAGAGCATGTTATGACCTTCTTGATGGCAGAATTGGGTACAAGTGGGTCACTTGATGGGCAACAAAGATTGGTAGTCAAGGAAGATTTGCACCCAAAAACTTTGAAGGGATTTTGAGGCGATCGTCAGTAAGTTCTAAAAACTCTTGAATGATTTCATCTCTACTAATTGCATCCTTCTGTTCCATCGTCATTTGCTTATGAGTTTATGATTACAGGCAGTATGTCATCTGCAATGGTTGCAAGAGCCCAGACACTATTCTTTCAAAGGAGAATCGTCTTTTCTTTCTTAGATGCGAAAGGTATGTCATTGTGTCATCTTACGTTTGAGCTTTGACCAGTCCTTTTTCATTTGTACTTATCTTACTTTATAAAATTTTAAATCTAAAACCTGGCACAAATCTATTTGATAAAGGACATAGCTATTAAACATATTAACACAATTGTATTGGTTTATTTATATATACTGCTGTTATTTTTTCTTTTGAATCCCTATTTTTTTTCACCTGAAATAGACTCTTAGGCAATACTGTAATACATATATAGATACAATCTAGGGGTAATTAGTGGCCTATGATGAATAACAATTTTGCCTACATTGTCTGATTTTTCAGTCTGAAGAGTAAGCTATACACTTCTGAGGCCTGTTTAAAGTATATATATGCATACCGATTTTCTTTGGAATGCAGTTATAATATATCAACCGAGTATATACACATAGAAATACATAATACAGTAAGTTTTGCAATGGCCTATGATGATCAGAAAGTTTTGCCTACATTGTCTGATTGTATATTTGAAGATAAAACTATAGACTTCTGAGGCCTTGTTGAATATCTACACACCCTATACCTTATCTATTAGTTATAATGCCTGTGATGAATAAACATTTTGCCTACATTGTCTGATCTATTACAATGAAGAGAAGACTAGAGATTTCTGAGGCAATTTTTAATATATACATTTTTGAGTTTTTTAGACTACATAAATGTACTATGATGTAATAATCTAAATCGTAATGACCTGTAATGATTAAAAGTTTTGTTCTCCAATTCTTATTGTTAAATATGAGTAGGAAACTGGAGATTTTATGCATTATCCAAATATCGACACTTCCAAGATTTATTTAGTATATATATAAATTGACACACCCTATACCCTACTGTAAAATATATTCGTATTGCCTATGATGATCAAAATTTGTCCTCAATTCTGATCGCTAGCTATGAAGAGGAATCTAGACATTTCTGAGGCATTTTTGAATATGTACATTTCCAAGTTTTTTTAAATAATACATGAATGTTCTATATTGTATAACGTTGGCCTATGATGATTAAAAGTTTTGCCTCAAACTCTGATGTTTAACTTTGAAGAGGAAACTACTCAACTAGAGATTTCTGAGGCATTTTCGAATTTGTACCTATCCAAGTTTTTTTTAGAATAAATAAATCTACTATTCTGTAAAATTTATTCGTAATTGCCTATGATGCTTAAATTTTGTCCTCCAATTCTGATCGTTAGCTATGAAGAGGAAACTAGACATTTCTGAGGCATTTTCGAATATGCATGTGTCCATTTTTTTAAGTACATAAATGTACTATAGTGTATAATCTGATCACAATGGCCTATGATGATTAAAAGTTTTGCCTCAAACTCTGATGTTTAACTTTGAAGAGGAAACTACTCAACTAGAGATTTCTGAGGCATTTTCGAATTTGTACCTATCCAAGTTTTTTAGAATAAATAAATCTACTATTATGTAAAATTTATTCTTAATTGCCTATGATGCTTAAATTTTGTCCTCCAATTCTGATCGTTAGCTATGAAGAGGAAACTAGACATTTCTGAGGCATTTCGAATGTGCATGTGCCCATTTTTTTAAATACATAAATGTACTATAGTGTATAATCTGATCACAATGGCCTATGATGATCAAAGTTTTGCCTCAAACTCTGATGTTTAACTTTGAAGAGGAAACTGAAAATTTCTGAGGCCTTTTGTTAGTTCTTTGAATATGTTCAAATTTCTGGATAGATCTTGTTTGTATTCTAGCAAGAGAGCTACAGTATTTCACTTATTTTTGAATATGTAAATGTAGTATACTATGTAAATTTTTCTATTAGATTATTATGGCCAATGATGACTAAAAGTTTTGCCTACATTGTCTGATTATAAAACAATGAAGAGAGAACCTGAGATTTCTGAGGCTGTATAGTACTCATGTTTACCACATATAGTTATGCTGATAATTTTGTGTACTTTGTATGAATTTTGTGTGTATCGTTAGGTGTCTGGTGTCTGTATTTTTACGCATTTTGAACACCTTGGGTGACAATCAGTCTGTTTGACTCGTGTCCGTTAGAACAATCTATCTTCAGTTTACCCATTTTGACAAACTGACCCATTTAGGGAATGATACTGCTTTCTATTTTACATGTTTTCTGGCTGGTGCAGCATTCTTAACAAAATTATTTTGTGTTTTGTACTTGTAGTGTGGCTCTGGGCGGTCCGTTGCTCAGATCAAGGCCGGTTTTGTGGCTCGTGTTGGACGTAGAAAGGCAGGGACTTGAGCATTGTAAGCAGAATTTGAGAAAGCTAGATAGATTGTCATACTTTTCCTTTAATGGTTTGTTTTCCTGTGGTACTAGATGATCTTGAATCATTTCAGTATGTGCAGTTTTGATCTCCGATTTTCCTTCTCAACAATTCTTTTGTTATTCTAATTAGACCAGCTTCTGTACCCATATGCTCTGTACTATCTGGTTTGTGATACGATTTCAGATCAAAGCAAATAGTTTAAGTACTTCCTTTTACAGCTCATGTAAATGTATCGAGGTAACGTCTTTGTAGAGAGTATTTTCAAACGTATATAAGAGGTTGTTTTTATCAGGATACTAATCATATAAACTTGACTGCCAGAAAATCAATTTATGTCATTCATTGGTGTGTTAAGTATGTCATTAATTGATATCTCAAGTATAGTTTGTGATTAGTCTGTTAAGTATGTCATTAATTGATCTCTCAAGTATATTTTGTGATTTTAAGTTGCAAACACAGTTCTTTCCATTCTCCTGTGAAAATTTCTTAAAACATATTTTGACATTAAAATTCCTTTTGATAATAAACCTCTTTGGTGTAGACAATACTATGTCCATTAGTCCCAATCGTGTGGGAGATGACTTAGGTCATGGCGTGCAATCGCGTTAAACTTTCTTTTCCAAAGAATGAGACGTGATCCAGGATCTGCGATCGATAATAAGTTTTTTGTTTTTTGTTTTTTTTCAAACATTTTAAACATTAAATTTAAATTTATTAAAATTAAAAAACATTCTGATCTGAAATTAAAAAAAACATTACAAACGAAATTAAAATAAACATTTCAATCTTAAACTAATAATTTAAATAGAAGCGTCTTTTGATTGTTCAAGCAGACTTTCATCAATTCTTCAGTTGTCGATCAAATCAAAGTTGGGTCGATCGAGGTGTTGTGAAGATTATGTCGGTCTCCGTTTGATAGCACTCATGAAATTTCGAGTTCTCTTTTTTCATCTCCAAATTCTTTTTCCTCAACCATATCCAAACATCTTCTAAACCTTCCTTATTCTTACCTTTCTCCTTTTGACGACTTTTGGTCTTGAAGAAAGTTTTGGTAACGATTTTACAAATGATTCTGATGGTTCATCATCATCATGAGAGGAGGAGGATGGTTTCTTCCTTGCTTTGTCACGACCAACCGGTCGTGATTCTCTAGTCCCTTCCTCATTATAATCGTCAACATCTTGGACATCGAAAGGATCACGAGCTTGGGTTGAACCAGAGGTAGAACCCTTTGTTTTCTTCCGACTATTTGTTTGGAAAGCCGGTATCTCAGTGTCCTTCCAAGCAGCATGACACTTTAAAACCTCCCAACACTCCTCCAAAGTGAAATCATGACCGTACGTCATACGGTATTCTTTAAGAGCTTTTGAAGTGTCGTCTATATCATTATCACCGCTTCCATGGTTATTCTTGATATTCTCCATGATAGCACAATAATTACCAACCCTATTACGAATCCTACTCTTCCATTTGGTAGTGATGGAGTCATAGGTTTGGTCTGAGCCAGTTTCTTTTTTAAAGTAGTCTATCACTAACTCCCAAAACTTGAAGCGGTTTAGGGCGTTTCCTCTCGCCGAGTTTTCCGACACATAAACCCAAGCTTTACAAAGCGACTCTCTTCGTCTTTGTCCATGGCTCAGCGTGCTTCTTGGCTTTCCCTTTGCTTGTTTCGGCTTCTTGCCTTTGTCCTTGGCCTTTGAAGCACGCCTTGATGGCACTTTGGTTTGATGGGAGACATTTCTTGATGAGCGGTTTTCATCATCAGAATCTTCAACGGGAATGGAATCATGGTACGAACCGTGACACGAACCTTGGCCCATCGAAGCATCTTGACTTTGGTAGTTTTGTGTCGGATACTCCGTCATATAATCTTCCAAATTCATGTCAATATTAGTACTTTGAATCGGGGAATAAGGTTGATACGGTTGAGAAGGATAAATGAAGTCCATGTTTGGATGGTACGACGACCCACTAGGTTCTTGCCGGTAATCGGTGTAAGGACATTGCGGTGGGACAAAAGGACGGTTAATGTAAAACGGGTTTTGGTTTTGATTTGGTTGGGCTAGTTGTGATTGATATTCAAAACTTTGTGGATGGCGAATAGGCGGTTTTGTTGTGGTGTTATCTTGGGTTAACTCGAAGTTGTTTTCGTAGAAATTCATATTCGGTTGATTTTGTGGTAGTTGGGATCGTCGGTTTTGATCTTTGGGTGATGGGTTTCTTGACGGGTCTTAAATTTATAGTGTCTCGCAATACCTATGGTTACCACTATAGTGCACTAACAGGCGATGTACCCGGTCGTGTGTAGTGTAGTAAGCAGTAAAGCCGATGTCGTCCCGAGAGCTATGTGTTGGATTATTACTAAGTCTAATTGTCACGGAATAATAGTTGTTTCGATAGGATTTAATTAATTAAACTACTAATGCGAATAAAGTAAATAAAAGCGAGATAAATGGTAAAGGAAATCAATAGAGAAGTGGTGCTAACATAGTTAATCATCCTAGCTAGTTATGTCTCTCTACTTACTTCCAATTACTTGGTGGGGTCAAATTCGAGAGGACATCATTTGGTCAATTCGCCTACTAACCTATCAAGAAAGATGCCACCACAGGAGAAATCGGTAGCCGTCATAAGTCCCATTGTTCTGGTCCCTAAGCCAAGTCATTAAGTACCGCTACATGCTAGATTCATAATAGTGAGTGCGGCCGTTATGAACTTAGACACTACAACCCCGATTCTTAAGTTCATCCAAGCGATAAGTGATCGGTTGGTCAAATCGCACAAGTAGAAAGGGTCGTCAGTTGGTCATATCTTACCTTCCGTCTCGATCCGCTCACCTAGGGTGGGTTGGTCATATCTCTCTAAGCAATTGGCCTCACCGCCATTCAAAACTACCGAACCAAGGGTGGCTACCAATGAACTATGCATGCATACACTTAGAAATAATTGTACGGAGTAAAGGTAGCGTAAACAAAACAATTAAGGAATCATAACTAGGCTAGCACCAAGGTGCTTAGCAGCTCATATTAATCATGCAAATCAATTCAATATTCAAAGTGCGAAATACATGAATTGAAAGTAAAGAAATATAAACGCTAATGCTTATCGTAATGGAGTGACTTCTCACTTGGAAACGACTCCGTATGCTCCCTAGACATGCCTTGAGCTTTTCCCACGTTCTCAGTGTTGTATGGGGAATGGGATGATTAGAAATCTTTGGAATTAGGTAGGGGTATTTATAGGCGGATCGAGTTACTGGCGTAACCAATATAGGAGTTACGTTGTAACCTTCTATTTCATCGTAAAAGCACTAGATCTGCTGGTTCTGGCAGTAACCTAATGAATGGTTCGCCGTAGTCTTCAATAAACTCGGTTACGTCGTAAGTGATGCGGCGATTCTGCGTAAGTATCGGCGGCGTGGAACCTCTTTTGACCTAATGTAGTTACGTCGTAACCTGCGGGAGGAGTTACGGCGTAACCAACCGATAAGTTGGCATCCGAGTCACGCAATAGTTACGCGTAATGTGAGAGATGAGTTCTGCCGTAACTTCTTCAAAATAACATCTTGTGATAAATCTATAGATATGTTTCCATTTCCGTCTCTTTAGCTCCAATGCTCGTAATTTACACGAAAGTGGAAAACAATGAAAACAAGCGTAAATCCATATAAATGATATAAATAACGAGCATTATCGGGAAAATTGACACTTAATATTCGGGACTATTTGATGTTATCAAATATCCCCCACTTGAACTCTACTTGCCCTCAGTAGACCTTATTAGATAGATTCCTAAAAGATATCTCCCATAACCTGGAAAATATGAGTTTACAAATCCGCATGCTAGAATAAAACAAACCGAACACCTCACGAAGGGAACAAACACTCAAATCTCTCGACTATTCTAAGTGTCAATTTTGGGTGATCACTCAATCATACGATCATAGCATGTATTCTATCATAAGCTTGGCGGTTACACAAATCTCCACCACTAGAGTTAAGGGCTAAACAATTCTCGAAGGCAATATGGGTGAACACGACAAAGGTTAAGGGTGACTCGTCATTACTAACATGTCACGTGAAGTGGACAAAATCAATGATACATGACCAAATCCATGGTCAAGACACCAAAGATTGCTCATTGCATCACCTAGACACGCTTCATGACTAAAAGGGTAGGATAAGACATGGGATATATAATTGGTGTAAAATAAAAAACAAGCGGTAGTCTAAATCTACGACCAGTCATCACCACTTCACCGTCCGCCCAAAGTTCAAGCTTAGAGTCAAGAAACCGGATCATGAAATGCAAGGTAGATGTGTCATTAGAGGACTTCGTGATGGCACACTACCTTTTCTCCAACTGTTGGCATAACCACCAACTCCAATCTTCAAATGTGGTAGGGTGGCCTCCTCGATACTAAATCAATAAAGCTCATACTCGATTGCTTATAACATCGCACTTTACAATAGCATAATCATAACAACTATATATATATATATATATATATATATATATATATATATATATATATATATATATATATATATATATATATATATATATATATATATATATATATATATATATATATATATATAGGGTAGGGTTCTTTTGAGAACCCAAAAGGTCGAGAATGCGAGAACCAAGCATCAACCAATAAGATTTTTTTGCATGTATATTTTTATTATTTAATTCAAAAGGGCATATTAGTAAATTAAAGTTTCTTTAATTTGAAAACTAATTAATTAGCATATTATCTTTAAGAAGTTCCTAGATCGTAGGAAATCATTTTTTTTTTTTTTTTTTCCTTCTTTTTTTTAGTTTTTAAAGCACATGATCATAAGTCACTTTAGGAGTGCACATGTATTCATTCACACATTTGCCAATAAACTTTGAGCGTCAATTTTTAAAAAAAAAAACAATAAATGAATCATAGATAGTGACATAAATCTTGCGGAATAGTACAATGATAATTTTATAAACAATTGAACCCAATTACAGTATACACACATCTGCATACATATATTCTTTTGCTACAAGATACAATTTTAAGGTTTGCATTTGTGCAATCATGTTCATCGAACATAAGTGATTTTATAGTATACATAAATGTTCTAACAATTATCAATATGCAACTGTGCAACATTGTCGTCTTCATGTTAGTGAGACAAATACATGGGCATTCGTTGTCATTTCTTCGCGAGATACACTCGTCATTCGTTGTCATTTCTTCGCGAGATACACTCGTCTTGAAATATACACACGTGTAGCATTCTTCTTCATCTTCCTTGCCAACCCAATGAAAACTATATAGATATGACAACTATGAGTTAACATAAACTAGCCTAGTGCAGATGTGCTTGTATTATCATGTCAAATAATGAGAAAAATACATGTGCATTCATTTGTCAAATTATAACAAAGAAAAACTATAACAATGAGAAAAATACATGTGCATTCGTTTGTCAAATTATAACAAGAAAAACTATAACAATGAGAAAAATACATGTACATTCGTTTGTCAAATAATAACAAAGAAAAACTATAACAAAACAACTAAAAAAGAAAACAAAAATAAACTAGCCTAGAGTAGATGTGCTTGTATTATCATGTCAAACAATGAGAATAATACATGTGCATTCGTTTGTCAAATTATAACAAAGAAAAACTACAACAAAACAACTAAAAAAGAAAACAAGAATCCACATGACTTAATTAACATATATGCATTGCATATAAAACATTCTCAAATCATTTACCACTTCTTATCCACAAAAAGTTGACGTAAACAAAATCAACAAAAAAAAAATTTGTAGATGACTTATTTTTATAAAACTACTCGAATCATATAATCACATACTCGGCATATTTTTTATAAAATTAACAAAACACATATGCATAATGTATTTCTAACTTGTGCACACGAGACCTTATTATTGACTTTTTTGAGAAATTAACACAATCTTATAGCACAAAACACAAGTGCACCCTTAACTCATAAATAAATACAAAACATCCTTATATCAGAACTAAAAACATATATGCACTTTTAATACATTTAAATTCCGAAAACTATAAAAATACATGTGCACAGATGGCATCAAATTTACAGATATTTAAATACACATATGCACTCTCAATAACACATATGCACATTCCTTTTATTGATTTTTTAACATCTATACTAACATATTCTCATGTTATTCTAAATAATCTGTTATAACAAAAGTATATTTGTGTTGGATCAAAACAAAAACCAACAACATACAAAATAAATAAAAAAACATTGTTATAGTAGATTTAAACAATTTATCAAAAAGGAAACTGGAACGAAGTATATTACGTAATACGGTAATATGTATATCAGAAACCAACTAACCTAAGTCAAGAGGGCATTGACAAAGTGATCAAGAGTCTTCGCTAGCAATGCCTTCCTTGTTTCACTAAAAAATCTTAGCAACAGTGAAAAAATAAAAAAACTTGAAATAAGGATAAGAAATTAGATTCAAATGCAAAAGTTATTGTTAATTAAGAAAATAAAATCTTGATAATAATACCTAAGCCAATTGGGCCCATTAGATACACGACAACAATATGCAATCACAAACCAAAATCATTTAAAATCAAAATCAAACATTTAAAATCAGATATCTTTTTATAATATTTAACATAATCAAACCTTGGATTGTAAAAGAAATGATTTCGTGATCAAACAAGACAATGATTAGAGTTTTGAGTCAAACTTGAATCTCAGGCAAGAAAATGATAAAAACACGAATGTTAGATCACTCTCCAATCTCCATAACAGATCGAAATCAAGAACAAATGATAAAGAAGTGGAAGATTGAATTAGTGTTCTTAGGGTATTTTAGATCGGCGGCTTCAAACTGTGAGAGAGGTTTGATAAAATTTTGACCTAATCAATTAAATATGATAACAGGAATTAGAAATTCCGGTATTAAAGAGTCGGTCACCTCAGTATATGTAATCGTTAAGCTCATGATCGTAGTTCTTTTATGTTAAGTAGTATTTAGTTAAGTAACACCGTGGAGGACGGATGGGTCTTTACCCATCTGTATGCCTGATCCACACCCGATGTGTGGCGATTTATGTAAGACTATAAATACTCTACCTCCCAAGGTAGAGAGTTGGAGCTCATAATAATATCTTTCACTTTCTCTCACTAAGTTCCCTAAACCTCTAACTTTCTCTCTCTAGAACCTTATTCATACGCCACTTTGTGTTATGGTTTGATGTGTATGTGAAAACTAATATCTTACAATTGGTATCAAGAGCCATGGTTAGATCATATCTTGCACATCTTTGGATTTCTAGTGGTTTTTAGGTGGTTTTTGAGTTTGAAAAAGTTTAGTGGTTTTTGCATCATTTGGTTGATTTCTTGTGTTAAAGTTTGGATTTTGTTAGTACTTTTATGTTTAGAATCATCACAAGTGTGTTGGTTTTCATTTGGTAAGCTTAAATCATCTTGGTTGGGTTGTTTTGGATTGAAAAGTGATGTTTATGTGGTTTTCTTGCTAGCGACTTAACTCACGGATTACTTTCTTCGTGGCGACTTGCTTTACAAATTTGTAGCGAGTTACGTTTTAGACCTAGCGACTTAGATCTAGCGATTTCTGAGTACAAGTAGTGGACTCTCACTACGGGTAGCGACAGTGGTAGCGACACAGTGCATGTGAGTTGCTCTTTAGCGACTGTATCTTTAGCGACTTGAGTAGCAATTGCGCCAAAATTTTGCTAGCGACTTGAGGCTTAGCGAGTTACTATAGCGACTTGCATTTGTCTAGCGACTTGGGACTCTAGCGACTTAGTGGTGTAGCGAATTAAGTGTTAGCGACTTGGTGCATTATCTTAGCGACTTGGGTGATTGTTTACGGTTTTCTCTTGATTTAGTAAAATCCCGTGAAAGAATCTATTTCTCGGTTTAATCATAGAGTTATAAAATCCGTATTATCCATTAACATGTCTACCAACGTTCCTACTATCATCTCCTTTGCAGAGGATGTTCAAGCGGTGGGTCGAGATACTCGTCCACCCATGCTTGGCAATCGACTACGATTCTTGGGCTCAACGAATCAGTTATGCTGCCTTTGAAAGGAAAATGGTGTCAACATTCTCAAATCCATTGATGAAGGACCATATCGAGTTGAGGCGACTAGAGACATACTTGATACTAATGAAGATGGTACTCCTGTCTACGGAATGGACGGACCTAAGATGTATGATGAGCTTGATGATAAGGAGAAAAGAGATTCGATCACGAGATATCGAGGCTTCAAACATTGTTCTTCAAGGTCTTCTAAAGACATCTACAAGGCGATCAATCATAACAACGATGCAAAGGCGGTTTGGGATAATGTTAAGATGCTTCTCTCGGGTTCAGAATTAACTATGGAAGACAGAGAATCCCAACTCTATGGCCAATTTGAACACTTCAAGATGAAACCGGATGAGAATGTCTATGAGTACTATGTGAGATTTCATAAGTTAGTGAATGACATGAGGAACATCGAATGACTATGCCTAACATTAATTTGAACTCAAAATTTGTGAACAACATGAATCCCAGATGGCACAAGTTTGTCACATTGTGAAGCTCACTAAAGGATTGAAGAATACAAACTATGAGCAACTCTATGCCTTCCTCCTTGAGAATGAGAGACATGCTATGTTTGAAAAATTGATTCTCAACCGGTTCAAAACCAACGAGGAGAGACAAGCTCGTCTAATGACTCAGCGCCTTCTACTCGAACATCGGAATCACAACCAAAGCATCACAAGTCATACCCTTGGGTAATGGTAATCACAAACTCATTCACGATCCTATGTTCAAACAAGGCGTCTTTGATGCACACGTGGGTAACTTCATTAATCAACTAGCTCTTCCGATTAGTCAAAACATGAATTCTCCACAAACCAACAACAACCTCGAGCGACATCAACCCACAATCAAGCCCTTTGTTAAAGATGGAAGGATGGTGGTGCAACCGGTTCGGAAAGGCAGTATGATCGGGGAAGAGGTGGTCTTTGGTAGAGGTTATGTTGGCAACCGAATCGAGGAAGGAATGGTAACCAAGGTCAAGCTAAGCCAATCAAATGTTATAAGCGTGGTGGTGAGGGACACATTGCAAGGCGCACATCTCAAAGCGTCCGAGAATCTTGATTACTTGAGATAAGATCTTTGGTACAAGCTCGGGACAATGGTCTTGCTTTGGATGAAGAGGAATTGTTTCTAGGCGGGGCAATGCCAAGACCTATGATGCGAGATGTGGATGAGCGACCTATTCGAGAGATAGGTCACAATCATCGAATGCCTTTCAAGTCGGCTGATTGTAATGCATACGACTCGATGTGGATGATGGACCTCTGCACACATAATTTTATGGCTAGCATTTCTCAATGGTTTCTCCCAAGGTCTCTTCTTCACCACTAGCTGGCCCATCCCAAGACAAACTCATCTGAGGTATTAAAACTATATGATAATCTTGATGTGCAGATGCATGACAAAGTACAATCAAGCTGAAACTATTGAATCAAATGTTGAAAATATGGGTAATATCGATATTATCCCATATGATCAATACGTGAAACAAAGTGAAAGTGAAGGTGTACCAAGTGATGCATCTTTGCGATCAACAATAACTATGTTTTGATGAATACACCGCACGTGCCTGATGATTACGTAATTTCGAACTAAATGCCTATAAAGAGCGTGTTGCTATTTATGAACAACGTGCTAAATTTGAGTTGACCACTCGTGAGCAGGAAATGGATGACCAAGTGCGTCGGTCATTAGAAAAGTAAGTTTAGAGAAGAAGTATTGAAACAAGAATTAAATTCCTTGTAAGAAAAACTTTCTAAACAATTAAGCAAAAACAAGAACTTCAAGAAAATGTGAAAATGCTTAAGCAAGAATTTAATGCAAAGGAATCAAAACTCTTGAGAGATTTTCTAATCTGAAAACTTTGAAAACAAACTTGAAAACAAGTTGTACATACAAGGTAACACCATTGATTGCTCACATGGTCACTAAACATAGAGTTCTAAGCGATAAGCATAGTGTTCCCATTATAGATAAACCCGATCACGATGCGGAATGATAGCAAAAGCGACTCAAAGTGTGATCTATGATGGCAATGAGATTCTTAAACCTAGGCGAAACCTAGTTGCGTTGAGTGCGAGGAAGATAAGAAATCGATGAAGTCACTAGGAAAGGATGAACAAAAATTAGATGATCCTAAATGCAAAGAGAAAAAATAATTATCACTCCCATGACTACAAAAGGAAAAGCGGATTTCCTTGAACATGTTTAAGCCTCGGACATTGTTGACTCCGAACAAGTTTTTCGGAAAAAGGATATAGATAAGCGAAGTTTGAAAATATTGTTGAAACAAACCTCCTCTATGGAAAATGCCTAGAAGCATTGTGTATCCTCCTAATACACCAATGCATCTTGTTCCTAGAACAATTGCCACTAAAAGCAAGACCTTAATTAGCCAATATCTTATATTTCAACTATTTGTTGATTTTGAAAACTTGCAAGAAAAGGATCACACCAACTGGTATAACGGAAGGAGAAAGGGTTTGAGCAAATGAAAGAATGTTATTTAAGCGAGGTCATGCCTTTCTTTAAACTTCGAAAGATCACTTTGAGAGTCTTAAAAGGGATGAAAGCGATATCAAGGGAATGGAAAAGGAATTTGATGCAATGGTAGTTGAAGTTAGTGATTATGGCGTGCACTAAAATATAATGAGATTGAGAGGAAGAACTTGCATACCTTAAATGAGAATCTTATTCTTGAATGTGTTGCTCAAGATATTTTTTCAACGCTTCAAATTACTCTATTAATGCTTCAAATTTCATGAACTATCTGTGGCCCTGAAAGTCTCCCATGATCGTGTCATTGAGCTTGAAAAAACTAATTCTAAACTAAACGAGAAAATTGAACTGGATGATCACGACAATTTGGTTAAACATTTTTCTAAACTAGAAGTTGAGCATTTTAATTTACAACTCAAATATTGTTAGGAATTAGAAATTCCAGGTATTAAAGAGTCGGTCACCTCAAGTATATGTAATCGTTAGAAAGCTCGTAGTCGTAGTTCTTTTAAGTTAAGTAGTATTTAGTTTTGTAACACCGTGGAGGACGGACGGGTCTTTACCAGCTTGTGCACGATCCATGACCCGATGTGTGGCGATTTATGTAAGACTATAAATACTCTCTACCTCCCAAGGTAGAGAGTTGGAGCTCATAATAATATCTTTCACTTTCTCTCACTAAGTTCCTAAACCTCTAACTTTCTCTCTCTAGAATTCCACTTATCGCATACCTTGTTGTTATGGTTTGATGTGTATGTGAAAACTAATATCTTACAATTGGTATCAAGAGCAAGGTTAGATCATATCTTGCACATCTCTGGATTTCTAGTGGTTTTAGGTGGTTTGAGTTTGAAAAAGTTTAGTGGTTTTGCATCATTTGGTTGATTTCTCGTGTTAAAGTTTGGATTTTGTTAGTACTTTTATGTTTAGAATCATCACAAGTGTTTAGGTTTTCATTTGGTAGCTTAAATCATCTTGGTTGGGTTGTTTTGGATTGAAAAGTGATGTTTATGTGGTTTTTCTTGCTAGCGACTTAACTCACGGATTACTTTCTTCGTGGCGACTTGCTTTACAAATTTGTAGCGAGTTCAGAGTTTAGACCTAGCGACTTAGATCTAGCGAGTTACAGACAAGTAGTGGACTCTCCACTACGGGTAGCGACAGTGGTAGCGACCGGTCCGTAGCGAGTTGCTCTTTAGCGACTTGTATCTTTAGCGACTTGAGTGGCAATTGCTGCCAAAATTTTGCTAGCGACTTGAGGCTTAGCGAGTTACTACTTAGCGACTTGCATTTGTCTAGCGACTTGGGACTCTAGCGACTTAGTGGTGTAGCGAATTAAGTGTTAGCGACTTGGTGCATTATCTTCAGCGACTTGGGTGATTGTTTACGGTTTTCTCTTGATTTAGTAAAATCCCGTGAAAGAATCTATTTCTCGGTTTAATCATAGAGTTATAAAATCCCGTATTATCATTAACATGTCTACCAGCGTTCCTACTATCATCTCCTTTGTTGCGAGAGGATGTTCAAGCGGTGGGTCGGATAATAAAACAAATCCAAACACCCTTAACACGTCACTAGACAGTTCGAAACCCTAAACGTAAAGTAGAGATAGGGTTGCCCTAAATAATCTTCTTTATATAAACCCTGCCGCAATACATAAACCTCACTTCTAACAAACACATAAAAATATCATCATCATCATCAACCATCAAAAAATTCACAATTTCACAAGGTATAATTAATCCATTCACTTTCTTAATTTTCATCTACTCTATTGCCTAATCTTTTGATTGTTAATCCATATTTCACTAAGTCAATTAGCCTTATCGTTATATCATATGCTGTTTGTGATTGCTTATTCAATACTTATTTATATTTAGGTGTTTATTACCTTAGTCTTATCAATTTAATATGTTAGAACTGTTTTTTCTGCTACTGTTTTATGTTAAATAAGCTAATAAGTGAATAATGTATTAAAAAAAAAGCTAATAAGTTGTATTTGTACGTCTACATAAGCTGTTTAATTAAGATTTTTATAAACAGCTATAAGCACATAGTAAATTTAAAGTACTTATTTGCTGTAAAGATTTTATTTTTAGGCTTTTAGAGAGCATAGTAAGAAGATATTGACTCAAATTAAGCAGCTTGCTGGTTATTTATGATTGGAATAAGCAGTTTTATAATAAGTAATTTGCTATTGCTTATTCCAAACTGCTTATGCAAAATTTGGAATAATGTTGTGGTTTTTTTTTTTCTATCGTAGTTATGTTTTTTATGTATATAGTCTAGGAATATTGTGTTTACGGTTTTCTTTCTTTTGTTGACCAGAAAAAGGTAGAACCTGGCAGTCTTTAGACTTTGTAAAAATGGCGGACGAAGAAAATCGAATGGAAATCAAGGAGGAAGTAATCGATGTCCGTATTATCATGTTTTTTATGTTGTTTTATTTGTTCTTTTAGTATTTAATCTGTTAGGATCAACTTTGATAACACATTGATAGCCCATTATATATCAGCACCGAGTGGTCGGGCACACATGGACATCTTCAGACTCCAAATAATGACTTAAATATTATTGCAAAACTACATCACATTTGAAGTTGTTCATGCCCGCTTTATTATCTACTTACGATGTGTGTGTGATCTTATTTTGGTTCTTTGAACGAGTGCTTTAAGTGATGTAATAATATGATGCAGCTTGGGGCACTTGACCCTACGAAAAAGAAGAAGAAAAGAAGGTTGTCATTAATGATCTTGCTGACGATTTGGTTGACCAGCTGGCTGAGAAAACTGAGAGCTTAGCAGGTAATCAAAACTTGGGTTTCAAGGTTTCCCAAAGTTGCATCGACAAGACATTTATGCATGTGTTAGTACCTATCTTGATTCTAATAAAGGATACATTTCACATGCAGTTTCTGATAATGTGGAACCCACGCCACCGCTTAAAAAGAAGAAAAGAAGCAGGTTGGTACATTGGGCTAACCTAAGTGTTGATAATGTGGAACCTAAGTGTTGAAAATTTAGTGTGGCAATAACCAATAAAGGGTAACCTTTTTAGTATGTGCCAAAATGGGGCTGGTTGGGCTAACCCACTCACACTTTTCTTTATAAAATTTTAAAATTTGAAAGGCTATTTATAATGTATAAAAAGCATACTATTAGTTATTTATATGAATATTAGAGAATTTTAGTATTACAATGTATATTAAGTGCACTTCAGGCGATGACTGTTCAACCTTTTTGCAAGCTTGGCTAAGTTTTAAACTCTCTACTCAGTTGTATCGTTAATAAAAACACAGTGCATTTTAAACCAGTTATGCTTATAAATGGGTTCAATTTCTCACCTCTATGTTTATTTAGATTTCTTATTTGAGTTGTTTTATGTTTTATGTAGGTTGATACAGAGCCCTTGGACTAAGATAAAGAAAATAATGGCTAAGATGTTAATAGTAAGAAAAGTTTTCATTTAGCTTCTTGTCCATAACATTTTTACACCTAACTTATACATTGCTTGTTTTCTAGGTTCTACCAGTCGGGATGAGGAAGAAGGAGTTCTTCAGAAGAAGACAGACTTCATGGAAGGGATTGACCGTGACTACAAGTATGAAGAGGTACTGAACTACACATAAATTAACGGAATGATCAAATTAATTTAAACTAAATAATTTCTGCTCATTTTGTTGATATTCTTTTTTGGTTATTTATTGACGCTTGTTCAGCTTCTTGGTCGAGTCTTCCATATTCTACGTGAGCATAATCCTGAGCTTGCTGGAGATAGACGGAGAACAGTTATGAGGCCACCACAGGTTCTTCGTGAAGGAACAAAAAACCGCTTTTTGCCAACTTTATGGAGCTATGCAAATCGATGTCAACTTAACTTAATATCCTCTATTTTTTCACGTGACAATTTTTACCAATTCTTTGTGAGTGAGTCGATTTGTGCCGTGTTTCATCTTAAATGGGTCAAATTAAACAAAATAAGTAATAACAAAGTCTATATTCGATGCACAAAGTTCTGTTACTGTTTTTTCCCTAAAGTCTTCGATTATTCTGAAATCTGTTTGTTATGTCAATCAGCATGCACAGGCAGCCAGAGCATGTTATGACCTTCTTGATGGCAGAATTGGGTACAAGTGGGTCACTTGATGGGCAACAAAGATTGGTAGTCAAAGGAAGATTTGCACCCAAAAACTTTGAAGGATTTTGAGGCGATACGTCAGTAAGTTCTAAAAACTCTTGAATGATTTCATCTCTACTAATTGCATCCTTCTGTTCCATACGCCATTTGCTTATGAGTTTATGATTACAGATGAGTATGTCATCTGCAATGGTTGCAAGAGCCCAGACACTATTCTTTCAAAGGAGAATCGCTTTTCTTTCTTAGATGCGAAAAGGTATGTCATTGTGTCATCTTACGTTTGAGCTTTGACCAGTCCTTTTTTCATTTGTACTTATCTTACTTTATAAAATTTTAAATCTAAAACCTGGCACAAATCTATTTGATAAAGGACATAGCTATTAAACATATTAACACAATTGCATTGGTTTATTTATATATACTGCTGTTATTTTTTTCTTTTTGAATCCCCTATTTTTTTTTCACCTGGAAATAGACTCTTAGGCAATACTGTAATACATATATAGATACAATCTAGGGGTAATTAGTGGCCTATGATGAATAACAATTTTGCCTACATTGTCTGATTTTTCAGTCTGAAGAGTAAGCTATACACTTCTGAGGCCTGTTTAAAGTATATATATGCATACCGATTTTCTTTGGAATGCAGTTATAATATATCAACCGAGTATATACACATAGAAATACATAATACAGTAAGTTTTGCAATGGCCTATGATGATCAGAAAGTTTTGCCTACATTGTCTGATTGTATATTTGAAGATAAAACTATAGACTTCTGAGGCCTTGTTGAATATTTACACACCCTATACCTTATATATTAGTTATAATGCCTGTGATGAATAAACATTTTGCCTACATTGTCTGATCTTTTACAATGAAGAGAAGACTAGAGTTTTCTGAGGCAATTTTAATATATACATTTTGAGTTTTTAGACTACATAAATGTACTATGATGTAATAATCTAAATCGTAATGACCTGTAATGATTAAAAGTTTTGTTCTCCAATTCTTATTGTTAAATATGAGTAGGAAACTGAGATTTTTATGCATTATCCAAATATCGACACTTCCAAGATTTATTTAGTATATATATAAATTGACACACCCTATACCCTACTGTAAAATATATTCAGATTGCCTATGATGATCAAAATTTGTCCTCCAATTTGATCGCTAGCTATGAAGAGGAATCTAGACATTTCTGAGGCATTTTGAATATGTACATTTCCAAGTTTTTTAAATAATACATGAATGTTCTATATTGTATAACGTTGGCCTATGATGATTAAAAGTTTTGCCTCAAACTCTGATGTTTAACTTTGAAGAGGAAACTACTCAACTAGAGATTTCTGAGGCATTTCGAATTTGTACCTATCCAAGTTTTTTTAGAATAAATAAATCTACTATTCTGTAAAATTTATTCAGAATTGCCTATGATGCTTAAATTTTGTCCTCCAATTCTGATCGTTAGCTATGAAGAGGAAACTAGACATTTCTGAGGCATTTTCAATATGCATGTGTCCATTTTTTAAATACATAAATGTACTATAGTGTATAATCTGATCACAATGGCCTATGATGATTAAAAGTTTTGCCTCAAACTCTGATGTTTAACTTTGAAGAGGAAACTACTCAACTAGAGATTTCTGAGGCATTTTCGAATTTGTACCTATCCAAGTTTTTTTTAGAATAAATAAATCTACTATTATGTAAAATTTATTCTTAATTGCCTATGATGCTTAAATTTTGTCCTCCAATTCTGATCGTTAGCTATGAAGAGGAAACTAGACATTTCTGAGGCATTTTCGAATCTGCATGTGCCCATTTTTTTTTTAAATACATAAATGTACTATAGTGTATAATCTGATCACAATGGCCTATGATGATCAAAAGTTTTGCCTCAAACTCTGATGTTTAACTTTGAAGAGGAAACTGAAAATTTCTGAGGCCTTTTTGTTAGTTCTTTGAATATGTTCAAATTTCTGGATAGATCTTGTTTGTATTCTAGCAAGAGAGCTACAGTATTTCACTTATTTTTGAATATGTAAATGTAGTATACTATGTAAATTTTTCTATTAGATTATTATGGCCAATGATGACTAAAAGTTTTGCCTACATTGTCTGATTATAAAACAATGAAGAGAGAACCTGAGATTTCTGAGGCTGTATAGTACTCATGTTTACCACATATAGTTAAATATGCTGATAATTTTGTGTACTTTGTATGAATTTTGTGTGTATCGTTAGGTGTCTGGTGTCTGTATTTTTATGCATTTTGAACACCTTGGTGACTCGTGTACCACAATCTATCTTCAGTTTACCCATTTTGACAAACTGACCCATTTAGGGAATGATACTGCTTTCTATTTTACATGTTTTCTGGCTGGTGCAGCATTCTTAACAATATTATTTTGTGTTTTGTACTTGTAGTGTGGCTCTGGGCGGTCCGCTGCTCAGATCAAGGCCGGTTTGTGGCTCGTGTTGGACGAGAAAGGCAGGGACTTGAGCATTGTAAGCAGAATTTGAGAAAGCTAGATAGATTGTCATACTTTTCCTTTAATGGTTTGTTTTCCTGTGGTACTAGATGATCTTGAATCATTTCAGTATGTGCAGTTTTGATCTCCGATTTTCCTTCTCAACAATTCTTTTGTTATTCTAATTAGACCAGCTTCTGTACCCATATGCTCTGTACTATCTGGTTTGTGATACGATTTCAGATCAAAGCAAATAGTTTAAGTACTTCCTTTACAGCTCATGTAAATGTATCGAGGTAACGCCTTTGTAGAGAGTATTTCAAACGTATATAAGAGGTTGTTTTATCAGGATACTAATCATATAAACTTGACTGCCAGAAAATCAATTTATGTCATTCATTGGTGTGTTAAGTATGTCATTAATTGATATCTCAAGTATAGTTTGTGATTAGTCTGTTAAGTATGTCATTAATTGATATCTCTCAAGTATATTTTGTGATTTTGTTGCAAACACAGTTCTTTCCATTCTCCTGTGAAAATTTCTTAAAACATATTTTGACATTAAAATTTCTTTTGATAATAAACCCTTTGTAAGGTCATAAGACGATCCCACCTGCGATCGTTGCTCTTCAGAAGATCGCGATCGAAGATCGGACGATCTTAAGATCTTACTCTAACGTTATTTCTTAATAGCTTTTATGAATTTTATACAAATCTACAAATTCTAATACATTATAACCATAAAATACTATGAACGCTTCAAATAAACGTCATTCTAAATTACGATTATAAACGTTTAAAACATTAACACGTTGTTGAATTCTACAAACAAACAACCCATAAATTCAGTAGCTTTTTAAATAGAATCAAGAAAAGAAGATCGGACGATTAGATCGTAAGATCGTACAGAAAGACGGATCCCATAAGATCTTAGTTCACAAAGATCCCAATGAGATCCTGATCGCTTTCGCTTGCAGATCGTGAAATCAGAAGATTCAAGATCGTGACGATCCCGACAACTACGCTTTCTTCGTGTAGAGCCAACAATTCCACGTCCTTAGGCTAGTCCCAACACCCACACGCCGCCTTTCTCCAAATGATCGTGACACGACCCTGACGCCATACGATGACCTAAGTTTTTTTGTTTTTTGTTTTTTTTTCAAACATTTTAAACATTAAATTTAAATTCATTAAAATTAAAAAACATTATAATACCTAAATTAAAAAAAACATTACAAATGAAATTAAAATAAACACTACAATACTTAAACTAATAATCTAAATCAGAAGGCATTGATTGTCATTTCGACTTTCATCAATTCTTCTAGTTGTCGTCCATTAAAGTGGGTCGACGTGCACAGAAGATTATGTCTTGTCCTGCTTTGATAATTTCACGAGCTCAAGTTTTCTTTACATCTCCACTTTTTCCCTCAACCGTATCCAAACATCTTCTAAACCTTCCTTATTCTTAGCTTTCTCCCTTGACGACTTTCGTCTTCAAGAAAGTTTTGGCCAACGATTTTACAAATGATTCGATGGTCCATCATCACGAGAGGAGGAGGATGGTTTCTTCCTCGCTTTGTCACGACCAACCTGGCCGTGATTCTCTAGTCCTTCCTCATCATGATCATCAACATCTTGGACATCGAAAGGATCACGAGTGGGTTGAACCGAGGTAGAACCATTTGTTTTCTTCCCGACTATTTGTTTGAAAGCCGCATCTCGTTGTCCTTCCAAGCAAGATGACCCTTTAAACCTCCCAATACTCCTCCAAAGTGAAATCATGACCGCACGCCATACCAGATTTCTAAGAGCTTTGAAGTGTCGCCTATATCATTATCACCGCTTCCATGGTTATTCTTGATATTCTCCACGATAGACAATAATTACCAACCCTATTACGAATCCTACTCTTCCATTTGGTAGTGATGAGTCATAGGTTTGGTCCGAGCCGCTTTTTAAAGTAGTCTATCACTAACTCCCAAAACTTGAAGCGGCTTGTATGCTTCCTCTCGCCAATTTTCCGACACATAAACCCAAGCTTTACAAAGCGCGACCTCTTCCGTCTTTGTCCATGGCTCAACGTGCTTCGCTTTCCTTGCTTGTTTCGGCTTTGCCTTTGTCCTGGCTCAAGCACGCCTTGATGGTCGCTTTGGTTTGATGGGGACATTTCTTCACGAAGCGTTTTTTCATCATCGAATCTTCAACGGAATGGAATCATGGTACGAACTGTGGTGCGAACCGCGACCGAACCTTGGCCCATCGAAGCATCTTGACTTTGGTAGTTTTGTGTCTGACACCGCCATATAATCTTCCAAATTCATGTCAATATTAGTACTTCGAATCGGGAATAAGGTTGATACGGTTGAGAAGGATAAATGAAGTCCATGTTCGATGGTACGACGCACCCACTAGGTTCTTGCGTAAGAATCTGTAAGGACATTCGGTGGGACAAAAGGACTGTTAATGTAAAACGGGTTTTGGTTTTGATTTGTCATTAGTTGCGATTGATATTCAAAACTTTGCGGATGAAAGCTTAACAGCCGGCTTTTGTTTTGGTGTTATGCCTGTTAACTCAAGTTGTTTTCCGCAGAAATTCATATTCGTTGATTTTGTGGTAGTTGGGATCGTCGGTTTTTGATGTCGGGTGATGCGTGTTTTATCGACTGTGTCTTAAATTTATAGTGTCTCGCAATACCTATGGTCTACTATAGTGCACTAACGGGCGTTGCATCTGCCCGTGTAGTGTAGTAAATGGTAAAGCCAAGGTCGTCCCAAGAGCTATGTGTGTTGGATTATTACTAAGTCTAATTGTCGTAATAATAGTTGTTTCGATAAGGATTTAATTAATTAAACTACTAATGCGTAATAAAGTAAATAAAAGCGATAAATGGTAAAGGGAAATCAATAGAAGCTGGTGCTAACATAGTTAATCATCCTAGCTAGTTATGTCTACGCCTACTTACTTCCAATTATTTCAAAGGGGTCAAATTCGAGAGGACAACATTTGGTCAATTCACCCTAACCTATCGAAAGATGCCACCATGTGGAGAAATCAGCGCATCATAAGTCCCGTTGTTCCCCGGTCCCCTGCCAAGTCATTAAGTACCGCTACATGCTAGATTCATAATAGCGAGTGCCGACCGCATATGAACTTAGACACTACAACCCCAATTCTTAAGTTCATCCAAACGATAAGTGATCGCTGGTCAAATCGCACAAGTAGAAGTGGTCGTCATTGGTCATATCTTACCCTTCCCGTCTCAAATCGCCACCTAGGGTCACTGGTCATATCTCCCAGGCAATTGGCCTCACCGCCATTCAAAACTACCGAACCAAGGTGGCTACCAATGAACTATGCATGCATACACTTAGAAATAATTGTACGGAAGTAAAGGTAAACGTAAACAAAACAATTATGAATCATAATTCAGCTAGCACCAAAAGGTGCTTAATCATATTAATCATGCAAATCAATTCAATATTCAAAGGTACGAAATACATGAATTGAAAGTAAAGAAATATAAAACGCTAATGCTTATCAGAATGGAGTGATTCTCCTGGAAACACTCCGATGCTCCCCTAGACATGCCTTGAGCTTTTTCCCACGCTCGTGAGTGTTGCTGGAATGGGATGATTAGAAATGCCGAATTCGCGGGGTATTTATAGGTTGATCCGGGTTACGGCGAATCAATATAGGAGTTACGCCGAACCTTTATTTCATCGTAAAAGCACTAGATCTCACCGGTTACGCAGAATCCTAATGAATGGTTACGCCGTAGTCTTCAATAAACTCGGTTACGCCGTAAGTGATGCAAAGAAGCTACGCGTAAGTATCGCCGCGCGGAACCTCTTTGACCTAATGTGTTACGCCGAACCTCGGGAGGAGTTACGCCGTAACCTTATGATAAGTTGGCATACCGAGTCACGCAATAGTTACAACAGAATGCGAGAGATGAGTTACGCCCGTAACTTCTTCAAAATAGCATACCGTGATAAATCTATAGATATGTTTCCATTTCCGTGTCTCTTTAGCTCCAATGCTCGTAATTTACCCGAAAGTGGAAAACAATGAAAAACAAGCGAATCCATATAAATGATATAAATAACGAGCATTATCGGGGAAATTGACACTTAATATTAAGGACTATTTGATGTTATCAAATATCCCCCACTTGAACTCTACTTGCCCTCAAATGAACTCTACTTGCCCTCAAGTAGACCTTATTAGATAGATTCCTAAAAAGATATCTCCCATAACCCGAAAATATGAGTTTACAAACCTTACGCTAGAATAAAACAAAGTCGAACACCTCACGAAGGGGAACAAACACTCAAATCTCTCAACTATTCTAAGTGTCAATTTCGGGTGATCACCAATCGCACACCATAGCATGTATTCTATCATAAGCTTGGGTTACATAAATCTCCACCACTAGAGTTAAGGGCTAATCAATTCTCAAGGCATATGGGTAGACACGACAAAGGTTAAGGGTGACTCATCATTACTAACATGTCACGGCCAAGTGGACAAAATCAATGATACATGACCAAATCCATGGTCAAGACATCAAAGATTGCTCACCGCATCACCTAGACACGCTCATAACTAAAAGGGTAGGATAAGACATGGGATATATAATTGGTGTAAAATAAAAACAAGGTGTAGTCTAAATCTACGACCAAGTCATCACCACTTACCGTCCGCCCAAAGTTCAAGCTTAGAAGTCAAGAACCGGATCATGAAATGCAAGGTAGATGTGTCATTGAGGACTTGATGGGCACACTACCTTTTCTCCAACCGCTGGCATAACCACCAACCCAATCTTCAAATGCACCGAAAGTGGCCTCCTCGATACTAAATCAATAAAGCTCATACTACAAGTTGCTTATAATATCGCACTTTAAAATAGCATAATCATAACAGAACATAAGTGATTTTATAGTAACATAAATGTTCTAACAATTATCAATATGCAACCCGGCAACATTGCGCTTCATGTTAGGAGACAAAACATGGGCATTCGTTGTCATTTCTTCGCGAGATACACTCGTCATTCGTTGTCATTTCTTCGGAGAACCTGCCTTGAAATATACATTAAGCATTCTTCTTCATCTTCCTTGCCAACCCAATGAAAACTATATAGATTGAAACTATGAGTTAACATAAACTAGCCTAGTGCAGATGGCTTTATTATCATGTCAAATAATGAGAAAAATACATGGCATTCATTTGTCAAATTATAACAAAGAAAAACTATAACAATGAGAAAAATACATGTGCATTCGTTTCCAAATTATAACAAGAAAAACTATAACAATGAGAAAATACATTCTTCTTTGTCAAATAATAAAAAAAACTATAACAAAACAACTAAAAAGAAAACAAAAATAAACTAGCCTAGAGTAGATGTTTAATTTCATGTCAAACAATGAGAATAATAATGTGCATTCGTTTAAATTATAAATAAAAAAACTACAAAAAAACAACTAAAAAGAAAACAAGAATCCAATGACTTAATTAAATATATGCATTGATATAAAACATTCTCAAATCATTTACCACTTCATCCACAAAAGTTGGCGAAACAAAATCAAAAAAAAAAAATTTGTAGATGACTTATTTTTATAAAACTACTCAATCATATAATCACATACTCGGCATATTTTTATAAAATTAACAAAACACATATGCATTGTATTTTAACTTGCCCGAGACCTTATTATTGACTTTTTGAGAAATTAACACAATCTTATAGCACAAAACAAAGTGCACCCTTAACTCATAAATAAATACAAAACATCCTTATATCGGAACTAAAAATATTCCTTTTAATACATTTAAATTCAAAACTATAAAAAAACAGGATGGCATCAAATTTTGATATTTAAATACAATACCTCAATAACAATATGCAATTCCTTTTATTGATTTTTACATCTATACTAACATATTCTCATGTTATTCTAAATAATTTATAACAAAATAATTTGTGTTGGATCAAAACAAAACCAACAACATACAAAATAAAAAAAAACATTGTTATAGTAGATTTAAACAATTTATCAAAAAGGAAACTGGGCAAGAATACTGTTTATGTATATGAAACCAACTAACCTAAGTCAAGAGGGTTACAAAGTGATCAAGAGTCTTCGCTAGCAATGCCTTCCTTGTTTCAAAAAATCTTGCAAAGGGAAAAAATAAAAAACTTGAAATAAGGATAAGAAATTAGATTCAAAAAAGTTATTTTAATTAAGAAAATAAAATCTTGATAATAATACCTAAGCCAATTGGGCCCATTAGATACACCAAACAATACAATCACAAACCAAAATCATTTAAAATCAAAATCAAACATTTAAAATCGGATATTTTTTAATATTTAACATAATCAAACCTTGGATTGTAAAAAGAAATGATTTTGATCAAACAAGACAATGATTAGAGTTTTGAGTCAAACTTGAATCTCGAGCAAGAAAATGATAAAACGAATGTTAGATCACTCTCCAATCTCCATAACGAGATCGAAATCAAGAACAAATGATAAAGTGGAAGATTGAATTAGTGTTCTTAGGGTATTTTAGATCGACTTAAGCTGTGAGAGGTTTGATAAAATTTTGACCTAATCAATTAAATATGATACAGAATTAGAAATTCCGGATATTAAAGTCGGTCACCTCAAGTATATATAATCGTTAAGCTCGTAGTAAGTAGTTATTTTAAGTTAAGTAGTATTTAGTTAAGTAACACCGTGGAGGACAGACGGGTCTTTACCGACTTGTATGCACGATCCACGGCCGGGGTGTGGCGATTTATGTAAGACTATAAATACTCTCTACCTTCCAAGGTAGAGTTGGAACTCATAATAATATCTTTCACTTTCTCTAGCTAAGTTAACCCTAAACCTCTAACTTTTCTCTAGAGAATTCCATTTATATGCCACTTTGTGTTATGGTTTGATGTGTATGTGAAAACTTATATTTATCAATTGGTATCAAGAGCCATGGTTAGATCATATCTTGCACATCTTTGGATTTCTAGTGGTTTTAGGTGGTTTTGAGTTTGAAAAAGTTTAGTGGTTTTGCATCATTTGGTTGATTTCTTGTGTTAATGTTTTGATTTTGTTAGTACTTTTATGTTTAGAATCATCACAAGTGTGTAGGTTTTCATTTGGTAGCTTGAATCATCTTGGTTGGGTTGTTTTGGATTGAAAAGTGATGTTTGTGGTTTTCTTGCTAGCGACTTAACTCACGGATTACTTTCTTAAGTAGCGACTTGCTTTACAAATTTGTAGTGAGTTACAGTTTTGACCCTAGCGACTTAGATCTAGCGATTCTGATGCAAGTAGTGGACTCTTCACTACGGTGGCGAAACAGTGGTAGCGACTTGGTTTATGCGAGTTGCTCTTTAGCGACTTGTATCTTTAGCGACTTGTAAGCAATTCTTTGCCAAAATTTTGCTAGCGACTTGAGGCTGCGAGTTACTATAGCGACTTGCATTTGTCTAGCGACTTGGGACTCTAGCGACTTAGTGGTGTAGCGAATTAAGTGCTAGCGACTTGGTGAATTATCTTCTAGCGACTTGGGTGATTGTTTACGGTTTCTCTTGATTTAGTAAAATCCGTGAAAGAATCTATTTCTCGGTTTAATCATAGAGTTATAAAATCCCGTATTATCATTAGCATGTCTACCAACATTCCTACTATCATCTCCCTTTGTTGAGGATGTTCAAGCGGTGGGTCGATGCTAAATCCACCCATGCTTGCAGCGGAGCGACTCACGATTCTTGGGGTCATGAATCAGTTGTCTTGCCTTTGAAAGGAAAATGGTGTCAACATTCTCAAATCCATTGATGAAGGACCATATCGAGTTGAGGCGACTAGAGACATACTTGATACTAATGAAGATGGTACTCTGTTTACGGAATGGATAGACCTAAAATGTATGATGAGCTTGATGATAAGGAGAAAAGAGATTCGATCTTGAGATATCGGGGCTTCAAACATTGTTCTTCAAGGTCTTCTAAAGATATCTACAAGCGATCAATCACAACACCGATGCAAAGGCGGTTTGGGATAATGTTAAGATGCTTCTCTCGGGGTTGGAATTAACTATGGAAGGCAGAGAATCCCAACTCTATGATAATTTGAACACTTCAAGATGAAACGGATGAGAATGTCTATGAGTATTATGTGAGATTTCATAAGTTAGTGAATGACATGAGGAACATCGAATGACTATGCCTAACATTAATTTGAACTCAAAATTTGTGAACAACATGAATCCCGAATAGCACAAGTTTGTCACATTATGAAGCTCACTAAAGTTGAAGAATACAAACTATGAGCAACTCTATGCCTTCCTCCTTGAGATGAGAGACATGCTATGTTTGAAAAATTGATTCTCAATCGGTTCAAAACCAACGACCGGGAGAGACAAGCTCGTCTAATGACTCACGCCGCCTTCTACTCAAACATCGGAATCACAACCAAAGCATCACAAGTCATACCTTGGGTAATGGTAATCAAAAACTCATTCCTGATCCTATGTTCAAACAGGCGATCTTTGATGCTGCGTGGGTAACTTCATTAATCAACTAGCTCTTACGATTGGTCAAAACATGAATTCTCTCCCACAACCAACAACAACCTCGAACAACATCTAACCACACAATCAAGCCCTTTGTTAAAGATGGAAGGATCGTGGTGCAACGATTCGGGAAAGGCAGTATGATCGGGGAAGAGGTGGTCTTTGGGAGAGGTTATGTTGGCAACGAGAATCGAGGAAGGAATGGTAACCAAGGTCAAGCTAAGCCAATCAAATGTTATAAGCGTGGTGGTGAGGGACACATTGCAAGGCGCGCATCTCCAAAGCGTCCACGAATCTTGATTACTTGAGAGATAAGATCTTCTTTGGTACAAGCTCGGGACAATGGTCTTTGCTTTGGATGAAGAGATTCTTTGTTTCTAGGCGAGGGCAATGCCAAGACCTATGATGCGAGATGTGGATGACGACCTATTCGGGAGATAGGTCACAATTATCGAATGCCTTTCAAGTCGGTGATTGTGATGCATACGACTACGATGTGGATGATGGACCCTGACACACGCAATTTTATGGCTAGCATTTCTCGAATGGTCTCTCCCAAGGTCTCTTCTTCACCACTAGCTAGCCCATCCCATGACAAACTCATCTCGAGGTATTAAAACTATATGATAATCTTGATGTGCAGCGGATGCATGACAAAGTACAATCAATGAAACTATTGAATCAAATATTGAAAATATGGGTAATATCGACATTATCCCATATGATCAATCGATGAAACAAAGTGAAAGTGAAGGTGTACCAAGTGATGCATCTTCTGCGATCAACAATGACTATGTTTTGATGAATACCGACATGTGCCCTGATGATTCTGTAATTTACGAACTAAATGCCTATAAAGAGCGTGTTGCTATTTATGAACAACGTGCAAAATTTGAGTTGACCACTAAGTGAGCGAGGAAATGGATGACCAAGTGCGTACGGTCATTAGAAAAAAGTAATTTTAGAAGAAGTATTGAAACAAGAATTAAATTCCTTGCAAGAAAAACTTTCTAAAGCGACTAAGCAAAACAAGAACTTCAAGAAAATGTGAAAATGCTTAAGCAAGAATTTAATGCAAAAGAATCAAAACTCTTGAGAGATTTTCTAATCTGAAAACTTTGAAAAACAAGCTTGAAAACAAGTTGTACATACAAGGAAACACCATTGATTTGCTACATGGTCACTAAACATAGAGTTCTAAGAGATAAGCATAGTGTTCCCATTATAGATAAACCCAACCACGATGCGGAAGATAGCAAAAAGCGACTCAAAGTGTGATCTATGATGGCAATGAGATTCTTAAACCTGAGCGAAACCTAGTTGCGTTGAGTGCAGGAAGATAAGAAATCGAGATGAGTCACTAGGGAAAGGATGAACAAAAATTAGATGACCACTAAATGCAAAGAGAAAAAATAATTATCACTCCCCATGACTACAAGAAGGAAAAGCGGATTTCCTTGAACATGTTTAAGCCTCGAGACATTGTTGACTCCAGAACAAGTTTTACGGAAAAAGGATTTAGATAAGCGAGAGAAAATATTGTTGAAACAAACCCCCTCATGGAAAATGCCTAGAAGCATTGTGTATCCTCTAATACACCAATGCATCTTGTTCCTAGAAAAATTGCCACTAAAAGCAAGACCTTAATTAGCCAATATGTTTTATTTCAACTATTTGTTGATTTTGAAAACTTGCAAGAAAAGGATCACACCTTTGGTATAACGGAAGGAGAAAGGGTTTGAGCAAATGAAAGAATGTTATTTAAGCGAGGTCATGCCTTTCTTTAAACTTCGAAGATAACTTTGAGAGTCTTAAAAGGGATAGAAGCGATATCAAGGGAATGGAAAAGGAATTTGATGCAATGGTAGTTGAAGTTAGTGATTATGGCGTGTACTAAAATAGTGGTAAACTCTTTTGGGCACGAGGGTGAATCAGAGGTAAATGTACTGTCTTAATGAACCACTTGCCCATGCAAGTGTCGAGCCACAAGGAGATAAGGATCTAGAGGAGCTAATGTCTAGTTTGACTCTCTCATGGCTAATAATTCACAACCATTGAAGAGCCTGAAGAGAAAAAATAAAGGTAAGAAATCAAAGCTAAGCTGGTGGAGGACCTCTTTCGCGTCCTCGACTTGACATATGTTGATAATGAGGTTGTTGATGGTGGTAGAATCTTGAGAAATATTGGTGAACATATTGGTTTCTCTTTTGATGTTGTAAAGGAGATGGTGGATTGGTAGGTTCCTGTTAATCCCTTGATTAATTACTTCATGGTGTTTATTTTGTTACTCATGAGTGTTATTTCCCTTAATGTTAACGGTCTTGGAGAGGATAAAAAGAATCTGGATTGAGCATGGTTGATAAAACCGCCTTCTTTTTGGGTGTCCAAGAAACTAAAATGGAGAGCATTGACCTTTTTCTATTAAGTCCTTATGGCGAGGTAATATACATTTGCTTATTGTAACACGGTGGGGGCTTGCAGTGAATTTTATGATTTGGAACACCAATATTTTCTCGGTGGAGAAAAATGTATTGATCAAAACTTTCTTGAAATTCTTGGTCATTGGTGTTAGAATTAGAAATTCGAGGATATTAAAAAGTCGGTCGCCTCAAGTATATGTAATCGTTAAGCTCGTAGTAAGTAGTTATTTTAAGTTAAGTAGTATTTAGTTAAGTAACACCGTGGAGGCAGACGGGTCTTTACCCACTGTATGCACGATCCACGGCCCGAGGTGTGGCGATTTATGTAAGACTATAAATACTCTCTACCTTCCAAGGTAGAGTTGGAGCTCATAATAATATCTTTCACTTTCTCACTCAGTTCCTAAACCTCTAACTTTCTCTCTAGAATTCCATTTATATGCCACTTTGTGTTATGGTTTGATGTGTATGTGAAAACTTATATTTATCAATTGGCATCAAGAGCCATGGTTAGATCATATCTTGCATCTTTGGATTTCTAGTGGTTTTAGGTGGTTTTGAGTTTGAAAAAGTTTAGTGGTTTTGCATCATTTGGTTGATTTCTTGTGTTAATGTTTTGATTTTGTTAGTACTTTTATGTTTAGAATCATCACAAGTGTGTAGGTTTTCATTTGGTAGCTTGAATCATCTTGGTTGGGTTGTTTTGGATTGAAAAGTGATGTTTATGTGGTTTTCTTGCTAGCGACTTAACTCTGGATTACTTTCTTAATGGCGACTTGCTTTACAAATTTGTAGCGAGTTCTGATTTTAGACCTAGCGACTTAGATCTAGCGATTCTGATTACAGTAGTGGACTCTCCACTACGGGTGGCGACAGTGGTAGCGACTTGGTTTTAGCGAGTTGCTCTTTAGCGACTTGTATCTTTAGCGACTTGAGTGGCAATTCTTTGCCAAAATTTTGCTAGCGACTTGAGGCTTAGCGAGTTACTACTTAGCGACTTGCATTTGTCTAGCGACTTGGGACTCTAGCGACTTAGTGGTGTAGCGAATTAAGTGCTAGCGACTTGGTGAATTATCTTCTAGCGACTTGGGTGATTGTTTACGGTTTCTCTTGATTTAGTAAAATCCCGTGAAGAATCTATTTCTCGGTTTAATCATAGAGTTATAAAATCCGTATTATCATTAACATGTCTACTGCGTTCCTACTATCATCTCCCTTTATTGCAGAGGATGTTCAGCATTTGGGTCCGATACTAGTCCACCCATGGCTTGCCAGAGCCACTCTGATTCTTGGGCTCAGCAGATCAGATTATCACGCCTTTGAAAGGAAAATGGTGTCAACATTCTCAAATCCATTGATGAAGGACCATGTCGAGTTGAGGCGACTAGAGACATACTTGATACTAATGAAGATGGTACTCATTTACGAATGGATAGACCTAAAATGTATGATGAGCTTGATGATAAGGAGAAAAAGAGATTCGATGCGGAGATATCGGGGCTTGAACATTGTTCTTGAGGTCTTCTAAAGATATCTACAAGGCGATCAATCACAACACCGATGCAAAAGCGGTTTGGGATAATGTTAAGATGCTTCTCTCGGGTTCGAGAATTAACTATGGAAGGCGAGAGAATCCCAACTCTATGGCCAATTTGAACACTTCAAGATGAAACGAGATGAGAATGTCTATGAGTACTATGTGAGATTTCATAAGTTAGTGAATGACATGAGGAACATCGAATGACTATGCCTAACATTCGGTGAACTCAAAATTTGTGAACAACATGAATCCCGAATGGCACAAGTTTGTCACCGTTGTGAAGCTCACTAAAGGATTGAAGAATACAAACTATGAGCAACTCTGTCCTTCCTCCTTGAATGAGAGACATGCTATGTTTGAAAAATTGATTCTCAATGGGTTCAAAACCAACGAGGGAGAGACAAGCTCGTCTAATGACTCAGCGCCTTCTCTTTCGAACATCGAATCACAGCAAAGCATCACAAGTCATACCCTTGGGTAATGGTAATCACAAACTCATTCGATCCTATGTTCAAACAAGGCGATCTTTGATGCGCGTGGGTAACTTCATTAATCAACTAGCTCTTACGATTAGTCAAAACATGAATTCTCTCCTGAACCAACAACAACCTCGAGCACAACATCTAACCCACGCAATCAAGCCCTTTGTTAAAGATGGAAGGATCGTGGTGCAACGATTCGGGAAAGGCAGTATGATCGGGGAAGAGGTGGGCGGGAGAGGTTATGTTGGCAGCCGAGTCGAGGAAGGAATGGTAACCAAGGTCAAGCTAAGCCAATCAAATGTTATAAGCGTGGTGGTGAGGACACATTGCAAGGCGCACATCTCCAAAGCGTCCACAGAATCTTTGATTACTTGAGAGATAAGATCTTCTGGTACAAGCTCGGGACAATGGTCTTGCTTTGGATGAAGAGGAATTCTTTGTTTCTAGGCGAGGGCAATGCCAAGACCTATGATGCGAGATGTGGATGGCGGACCTATTCGAGGAGATAGGTCACAATTATCGAGAATGCCTTTCAAGTCGTGATTGTGATGCATACGACTCGATGTGGATGATGGACCTCGGCACACACAATTTTATGGCTAGCATTTCTCAATGGTCTCTCCCAAGGTCTCTTCTTCACCACTAAGTGGCCCATCCCATGACAAACTCATCTCGAGGTATTAAAACTATATGATAATCTTGCGATGTACAACGGATGCATGACAAAGTACAATCAGCTGAAACTATTGAATCAAATATTGAAAATATGGGTAATATCGACATTATCCCATATGATCAATCGTGAAACAAAGTGAAAGTGAAGGTGTACCAAGTGATGCATCTTTTGCGATCAACAATGACTATGTTTTTGATGAATACCGGCGCATGTGCTTACGATGATTACGCAATTTACAGACTAAATGCCTATAAAGAGCGTGTTGCTATTTATGAACAACGTGCAAAATTTGAGTTGACCACTCGTGAGCGGGGAAATGGATGACCAAATGCGTGCGGTCATTAGAAAAAGTAATTTTAGAGAAGAAGTATTGAAACAAGAATTAAATTCCTTGCAAGAAAAACTTTCTAAAACGATTAAGCAAAAACAAGAACTTCAAGAAAATGTGAAAATGTAAGCAAAATTTAATGCAAAAGAATCAAAACTCTTGAGAGACTTTCTAATACGAAAACTTTGAAAAACAAGCTTGAAAACAAGTTGTACATACAAGGTAACACCATTCGATTGCTCACATGGTCACTAAACATAGAGTTCTAGCGATAAGCATAGTGTTCCCATTATAGATAAACCCGACCACAGTGCGGAAGATAGCAAAAGCGACTCAAAGTGTGATCTATGATGGCAATGAGATTCTTAAACCTGAGGCGAAACCTAGTTGCGTTGAGGTGCTTTGAGAAGATAAAAATCGCGATGAAGTCACTAGGAAAGGATGAACAAAAATTAGATGACCTAAATGCAAGAGAAAAAAAATAATTATCACTCCCCATGACTACAAGAAGGAAAAGCTGGTTCCTTGAACATGTTTAAGCCTCGGAACATTGTTGACTCAGAACAAGTTTTACGGAAAAAGGATTTAGATAAGCGAAAATAAAATATTGTTGAAACAAACCCCCATATGGAAAATGCCTAGAAGCATTGTGTATCCTCTAATACACCAATGCATCTTGTTCCTAGAAAAATTGCCACTAAAAGCAAGACCTTAATTAGCCAATATGTTTTATTTCAACTATTTGTTGATTTTGAAAACTTGCAAGAAAAGGATCACACCCTTTGGTATAACGGAAGGAGAAAGGGGTTTGAGCAAATGAAAGAATGTTATTTAAGAGGTTATGCCTTTCTTTAAACTTAGAAGATAACTTTGAGAGTCTTAAAAAGGGGATAGAAAGCGATATCAAGGGAATGGAAAAGGAATTTGATGCAATGGTAGTTGAAGTTAGTGATTATGGCGTGCACTAAAATATAATGAGATTGAGAGGAAGAACTTGCATACCTTAAATGAGACTCTTATTCTTTGAATGTGTTGCTCAAGATATTTTTCACACTTCAAATTGCTCTATTAATGCTTCAAATTTCATGAACTATCATTGCCTGAAAGTCTCCCATGATCGTGTCATTGAGCTTGAAAATCTAATTCTAAACTAAGCGAGAAAATTAAGCGGATGATCCGACAATTTGGTTAAACATTTTCTAAACTAGAAGTTGAGCATTTTAATTTACAACTAAAATATTGTTAGGAATTAGAAATTCGGGTATTAAAAGTCGGTCACCTCAAGTATATGTAATGGTTAAGGAAATGAAGTTCTTTTTTAAGTAGTATTTAGTTTTGTAACACCGTGGAGGAACGGACGGGTCTTTACCCAATTTCGATGGCCCATTGTGGCATTTATGTAAGATTATAAATACCTCTACCTCCCAAGGTAAGAGTTGGAGCCATAATAATTTTCACTTTTCTCACTAAGTTCCCTAAACCTCTAACTTTCTCTCTAGAATTCCACTTATCGCCAATTGTTGTTTGGTTTGATTGTATGTGAAAACTAATATCTTTTGGATTTGAGCCAAGGTTAGATCATATTTGCCATCTTTGGATTTCTAGGGTTTTAGGTGGTTTTGAGTTTGAAAAAGTTTAGTGGTTTTTGCATCATTTGGTTGATTTTCGTGTTAAAGTTTGGATTTTGTTAGTACTTTTATGTTTAGAATCATCACAAGTGTTTAGGTTTTCATTTGGTGTTTAAATCATCTTGGTTGGGTTTTTTGGATTGAAAAGGATTTTATGGGTTTTTCTTCTAGCGACTTAACTCACGGATTACTTTTTCGTAGCGACTTGCTTTACAAATTTGTAGTGAGTTCGTTTTAGACCCAGGACTTAATTCTAGGATTAAGAAAAGTAGTGGACCTCCAAGGGTGCGACTTTAAGCGACCGGGTCCAGGAGTTTGCCTTTTAGCGACTTGTATCTTTAGCGACTTGAGTAGAATTTTTTAAAAATTTTGCTACACTTGAGGCTTAGCGAAGTTACTATTAACGACTTGCATTTGTCTAGCAATTGGGAACTGTGGACTTAGTGGGTGCCAATTAATGTTAGCGACTTGGGTATTATCTTTCTTGGGTGATTGTTTCGGTTTTCTTGATTTTAAAATCCGGAAAGAACCTATTTTCGGTTTAATCATAGAGTTATAAAATCCCGAATTTCATTAACATGTCTACCAACGTTCCTACTATCATCTCCATTGGCCGAAGGATGTTCAAGGGTTTGGGTCATATACCTCCCACCCTGTTAAGGAACCCTACGATTCTTGGGCTCCAACGAATCGGTTTATGCCTTGAAAGGAAAAATGGTGTCAACATTCTCAAATCCATTGATGAAGGACCATATCGAGTTGAGGCGACAGAACATACTTGATACTAATGAAGATGGTACTCTGTTCTTTAATGGACACCTAAAATTAATGATGAGCTTGATGATAAGGATAAAAAGAGATTCATTAACATTGTTCTTCAAGGTCTTCCTAAAGACATCTACAAGGCCGATCAATCATAACAACCGATGCGGCGGTTTGGGATAATGTTAAGATGCCTCTGGGTTGAATTAACCATGGAAGGCAAGAATCCCAACTCTATGGTTTGAACACTTCAAGATGAAACCGGATGAGAATGTCTATGAGTACTATGTGAGATTTCATAAGTTAGGAATGACATGAGGAACATCGAATGACTATGCCTAACATTCAATTTAACTCAAAATTTTGAACAACATGAACCCGAATGGCACAAGTTTGTCACCAAAAGTCACTAAAGGATTAAGAATAAAACCTAGAAACTCTATGCCTTCCTCCTTTTTAAGAGAATGTTATGTTTGAAAAACGATTCTCAACTTAAAACCAACGGGAGAGGCTTCTTAATGACTCAACCGCCTTCTCAAAACCGGAATCACAACCAAAGCATCACAAGTCCAACCCTTGGGTAATGGTAATCACAAACCATTCCCGATCCTATGTTCAAACAAACCGCCGAATGCACCGCTGGTAACTTCATTAATCAACTAGCCTTTGATTAGTCAAAACATGAATTCTCCCCAAACAAACAACAACCCTCGACAAAATCTAACCCACACAATCAAGCCACCGAAAGATGGAAGGATGGTTCCGTTCGGGAAAAGATGATCGGGAAGAGGTGGGCGAGGAGGTTTATGTTGGCAACCGGTCGAGGAAGGAATGGTAACCAAGGTCAAGCTAAGCCAATCAAATGTTATAACTGGGTGGTGGTGAGGAACATTGCAAGGCGCACATTCCAAAGCGGCCCACGGAATCGGAACTTTGGAGATAAGATTTGGCACAAGCTCGGGACAATGGTGCCGCTTTGGATGAAAAATTTCTTCGAGGGCAATGCCAAGACCTATGATGCAGAGATGGTGAGGGTTTATTCAGATGGTCACAATCATCAAAATGCCTTTCAAGTCGGAAGGATGCATAATGATTTGGATGAGGACCCGACACACAATTTTTTTATGGTTAGTTTTCCAATGGTTTCCCAAGGTCTCTTCTTCACCACTATTTGGTCCATCCCAAGACAAACTCATCTAAGAGGTATTAAAACTTATAATTTGATTGCAATGAGGCAAAGAAATCAAATTAAACTATTGAATCAAATGTTGAAAATATGGTAATATCGATATTATCCCATATGATCAATTGGAAACAAAGTGAAAGGAAGGTGTACCAAATGGATCTTCTGGCAACAATGACTATGTTGTTGATGAATACAATGTCCCGATGATTTCAAATTTAACTAAATGCCTATAAAGAACGTGGTTGCTAAGGGAACAACGGCAAAATTTGAGTTGACCACCGGAAAGGGGAAATGGATGACCAAGTACGGATAATTAGAAAAAGTAACTTTAAAGAATATTGAAACAAGAATTAAACCTTTGCAAGAAAAACTTTCTTAAAAACAAGAACTTAAAAAATGTGAAAATGTTAAGCAAGAATTTAATGCAAAGGAATCAAAACTCTTTGGAGACTTTTTCTAATCCAAAACTTTGAAAAACAAGCTTGAAAACAAGTTGTACATACAAGGAAACACCATTCGAATTGCCACATGGTCACTAAACATAGAGTTCCCAAGCGATAACATAGTGTTCCCATTATAGTTAAACCCAACCCCAGTCGCCAAGATAGGGCCAAAGTGGATCTATGATGGAAATGAGATTCTTAAACCAGGCAGAAACCTAGTTGCGTTGGAGTGCCCGAGAAGATAAGAAATCGGATGAACACTGGAAAGGATGAACAAAAATTAGATAACCCTTGCAAAGAAAAAATAATTATCACCCCTGACTACAAGAAGGAAAACGGATTTTTGAACATGTTTAAGCCTCGGACATTTTGACCCCAACAAATTTGGAAAAAGATTTTAAAAGGAAATATTGTTGAAACAAACCCCCTTTTGGAAAAATGCCAAAGACCTTAATAACCCAATGCAATTTGTTCCTAGAAAAATTGCCACTAAAAGCAAGACCTTAATTAAATATGTTATATTTCAACTATTTGTTGATTTTGAGAAAACTTGAAAAAAAAATTAAACCCAAGGTATTTAGAAAAGGGAAGGGTTTAAGGAAATGGAAAAGGAATTGAATTTAAAAGGTATTTGCCTTTCTTTAAAATTGGAAAGATCCTTTGAGAGGGTTCTTTTTAAAAGGGAAAAGCCTTATTAAGGGAAATTAAAAAAAATTTATGAATGGTATTGAAGTTAAAATTAATTCTAAAATAAAATGGATTGGAGGAAAATTGGCATTTTTAAATATTTATTTTAATTTTTCCAAATTTTTCCTTCTTAAAAATGTCAAAACTTCCAAAATTTCAATGAATTTATCGTTAAATTCCTGACCAATTAAGTTGAAAAACCCAAATTCCTAAACTAAAGGGAAAAAATTGGTAATGTCCAAATTTGGTTTAAACCATTTTCAAAACCCTAAAAAGAGTTGAGTTATTTTAATTTACAATAAAAAATAACAAAATCTTAAAAAAATTAAAACTTAAATAACAAAGAAAAATGCCAATTTGACCAAATTAAAAATGGGTTCCTTGGTCAAATTAATTAGAAATTAAAGCCCTCCTCAACTAAAGGGAACAACAAAATGGGTTTCAAAATCCTTCCTTCCTTTAAGGATTCCTGGAATTCTCAAGGTTTAAATTTAAAACCTTGTAAATGCTTTACCAAAAGGAAAGGAAATTTTTAGAAAATTTGAAAAGGAAAGGTCATTTAATGAGTTAATTTGAATTCCAATTAAAATTCACCGTCCCAAAATTTTAACGGAACCCAAATAGTTCATTAAAAAAGGGAGAACCAAATGGCCCGGGGTAAGGAAATTGCCACCAATGACCAGGAGAAGGAAATCAAAAGGATCTTGAATAAAAATGGAGAATTAATGTCCTTTCCTTAATTAAGGAACCAACCAAACTTGTTTTCAAACATAATTTCCAATCCCAAGGATTGCCTAAATTCTGCGGTGGAAAAGAAGAAAGGAAAAAGGAAACCCCAGGAAATTAAAATGGCAATTGGACATGGGCATGCTTTAATGCCCCAAAAGGATCCAGAAATTTTAAAGTTGATCAACCAAAAGCCCAAAGCATTAGGTAGATTAATTCCTTTGATTCCATTGCCTCATTTCCAATGAATTTATTTGTTGCCAACTCGATTCCCAAATGGTTTTGAATTAACCGTTTCCTTTTGTTGTTCAAGATGCTCAATGCCCTTAAAGAAAGAAACTAAGTTTCTTCTTTAGGAGCAAATCGGTCCTTAGTTTTAAGAATGGGTTTGGGAACCGTTGGTGAATGCATTTAAGTTTATTGGAAATTTAAGCATGTGGCAAAGTATTAAACCAACTAAAGTAGGCCTCTCAAGCTTTGAAGTCCTTTGGAAGGAAGAAAAAATCTGGAAACTTTAACCTTTAATTGAATAAACAGATAGGGTTAATTCTATTTTACCAAAGGCTTTAAAAAAATTCATTTATTTGGCAAACCTTCAATCATTGCCTTTGAATTAACCATTTCCTAAAGGAATTGTGGTTTTAATGTTAAAGGTCACTTTTTTTGATTAAATTGGGAAAGCAAAATTATGCCCTAAAAAACCTAAAAACCAAAAAGCCAAGAAAGTTTAGGAAAGAGGAAACCGGGAAGAAATTTAAAAAGGTTTTTTGGATACATTCTAAGATTAACCCGGTAATTCCCATGAAAAGGATGTTCTTTGGTAACATTCCCAAATATCAAACCAAGGGCTAAAAAACCTGTATTATCAATTCAAATGGAACCATTTGCCCCTTTCCGAATTGAATCCCTTCTATTTCAAAGGGGTGTTCCACTAACCCTAATTAACAAATGGGAACCCATTCTTGCCGGGGAACCCAATTATCCCTTAAATTCCAATTTTTGGCAAGTTCCACCGGATCTTCCAAAATCGTTCAAACCTGGAAACTCCAAGTTTGTTCCAACATAAAAATTTACTTTCCTTCAAGGGCAAATTTCATCCCTAATTGAGGGTAAGACTTTGGGCAAATTAGGGTTAAATGGAATTCGGTTTTGGGATATGTCAAACAAAGGGAAGTTTACCAAAAGGGAAAATTTGGGCAAATTCATTTCTGGTTGGTCAAATTCCGGAACCCATTGAAGAGCCTTAAAAAAATTCCTTTGGTTAAATCCCTTTGGTTAAACCTTTAAAAGGAAACTCCGTTCCCTCCAAATTTTAAAAATTTTTCCTATTTGATGAACAGATGATTTCAATTCTAATTGTTATCCCAAAACAAAGTCAATTGGTTAATGGCAATCCTTCCGGGCCTCAATACTTTAACGGCACCCACGATCCTTCCGAAAGGAACTTATTTTAAATTTACCTGGAAAAGTTTGAAAGGAATTAATCCCTTTGTTTAAGATGTCCAATTTGGGAAAACAATTTGCCCCAATAAACCCAAACCTTCTTAAACTACACCAAGGCCCTTCAAAATGACATAAAATTTTGTAAATGGGGTCAGATATCCTTTGGGAAAAATATTGGTTAATTTGGTTGAAAATTAAACCTTTTGTTTCCAATCCAATTCTTAAGGAACCAAAAATGAAAACCGATAATAAATCTTCAAACCATCAAAGAAATTCAGAGTTTTCGACTTAAAAAAACCGGTGCTAGCAGAAATGGGCCGGGTTTTCAAAAAACAATTAGGTGAATTTTAAGAAAAGGCCCGTTGGAAAGGATAAGGGAATTGTTTTAAGAACCCCTCCGGCGGTTAATTGAAAGGCAATCGAATTTTGGTTAAGCCGCTAGAAAACTTGATTATAAAGGTTCCAAATTGTTTCCAAAGGGTTTAAGGAATTGCCACGCCACCCAACCAAATTTGTTCCAAAGGATTCTGCTTTCCCCAATTTGGAAAAACTCCCATTATGAAACCCTTTTTCACAAATTGAAAACCTTAATCCTAATTTCCTTTCCCTTTTCGGTTTTTGGTGAAATTTTGCCTATCCAATAATTGAGGTCAAAGAAATTAGGCAAATTTAAAGGGCAAAGGGACAATTGGATTTTTTGGGATTACAAACAAAAGGGTCCCGAATTTCTAAACAACAAAAGAACCCGAAATTTATTGGAAACAACACTTCGTTTGATTGACGGGCCAAATGGTTGGGACCACTCAATTTCGGGACCCGAAAATCCAATTGGTTATCCCCAAACCTTCACAAAAGAAACCCATTTGTTCCCTTCCATTTGGAAGTGTTTAAAAAATTGGGTTTAAACCTTTTTGTGAACCTGAAACCAATTATAATATGGACCCCGAAGGATGTCATAACCCAATGAAGAATCCGATCTCAAATTTTGTCAAAAAGCCACCTGCTGGTGATCCTTTGATCTCTTCAAAGAAACAAAATCATTTCCTTCAAATGTAATCCATGGAAATTTGTTTTCCAATCAATGGATGAATTAAATCCCTTGGCTTTAATTCCAACAAACCTCCCATTTAAAACTATTTCTCTGAACAACGAACCACTTCGAGGAAAGAATCGATACACCTCTTTCCCTCAACAAGGGAAAAATTTGGGGAAAATTTTGGGCTCAAACGATATCCTTAAAACTCTTGGAACCCTTTTTCTTCCAGCCCGGGAAAAACCTTCAACCCGAATCCTTAAAGGGCCTTCTTAAAACCCGGGTAAACTATCTTAAATCAACCAAAATTTTTAAAACAAATGAAAAATAAACTTTCAAAATCCATTCAAAAATTAAAAATTTCAAAATATTTGTCAATTTGTATGGGTTTTTCTCAGATAATATTATTGGTTTTGGATTCTTCAAAGGAAACGGGCTTTGATGTTGTTGAAAAAAAAAAAAAATAAATTAAATTTGGGAAAAGGAAAAAGGAGGGTTTATTGATTTTTGAAAACCCTTTTGCCGTAATTGAGGCCAATGTTTTCCTTTTCAAATTCTTCTATAAAACATTTTTCGGAAAAATGTTTGAAAAACCGGCCATTTTTAACACGGAATTTTTAAAATCTTCTCTCAACCAACCAAGGATTTGTGAAAAGGATTTCCTTAAATTGTTTTTGGCAAAAAATTGGTTTAAAAAAACCAAATTTTTTAAATTAAACCCAAAAAATTTGGGAAGGAAACCCCCCAAAAAAAACCCAAAAAAAATTTTTTTTTTTTTTTGGATTTAACCCCCGGGAAGGGGTTTGGAAAATTTTTAAATAAAAAATTAAAAAAAAATTTTTAAAAGGGGAAAAATTTTTTTTAAAAAAAACCCCCCAATTTTTAAATTTTTAAAAAAGGGGAAATTTTAAAAAATTTGGTTTTCCCAAGGGAAAACCCCAAAAATTTTCCCAAAAATTTTCCCCCAAATTTTCCCCAAAAAATTTTTAATTTTTGGGAATTATAAATTTGGGGTTTTTGTTAAATTTTTTTTGGTAAAAAAGTTTGGAAAAAAAATTTTGAAATTTTTTGGGTTTTTTTTGGGAAAAGAAAATTTTTAAAAAATTTTGTTTTGGAAAATTTTTTTTAATTTTAAAAAAAAATTTTTTTTTAAAATTTTTTGGGGTTTTTTGGGTTTTTTTTTTTTTTGGGGGTTTTAAAAATTTTTGGGCCCTTTAAAATTTAAAAATTTTTGGGAAAAAAAATTTTTTTAAAAAAACCCTGGGTTGGTTTTTTTTTAAAAAAGGTTTTAATTTTTCCCCAAAATTTTTTTTTAAAGGGGTTTTTTTGGGGCATTTTTGGGCCCCCTTTTTGGGGGAAATTAAAAAATTTTTTTTTTCCTTCCCTTTTTTTCCCCTTTTTTTTTAAAACCAAAAAACCCCTTTTTTTTTTAAAATTTTTTTTTTTTTTTGGGGAAGGGTTTAAAACATTTTCCCCCAATTTTTTTTTGGGGGGTTGGTTTTTTTGGGAAAAATTTTTTTTCCCATTAAAATTTTTTTTTTTTTAAAGTTTGGAATTTTTTTTTTATTTTGGGGGAAAAAAAAGGGTTTTTTTTTTTTAAAAATTTTTTTTTGGGGTTTTTTTAAAAAAAATTTTTTTTTTTTTTTTTAAAAAATTTTAAATTTTCCCCCCTTTTTTTTAAAAAGTAAAAAACCCAAAAATTTTTTTTGGGAAAAAAGGGGCCCCCCCCAAAATTTTAAAAAAACCCGGTTTGGGTTTTTGGTTTTTTTAAAAAGGAAAAAAAGGGGAATTCTTAAATTTTTTGGGAAAAGGTTTTTAAAAAAAAAACCCTTTAAAAACCCCCTTAAAAAGGGGAAAAAAAAAAGGGGGGGGAATTTTTCCCCCTTTTTTTCCCCTTTTTTTAATTTAAATTTTTTAAAAAATTTTTTTAAAAAAAAAACCCAAAAAAACCCCCCCAAAAAAACCCAAAACCCCAAAGGAAAAGGGGGGTTTAAAGGGAAAAGGGGGGGGGGGGGCCAAAAAAAAGGAAAAGGGTTAAAAAAAAAAAAAGGGGGGAAAAAAATTTTTAAAATTTTTCCCCAAAAAGGGGGGTTTAAAAAAATTTTTTAAAAAAAAGGGAAAAAAATTTTGGGGAAAAAAAAAAAAAAACCCCCCCCCGTTTCCCCCCAAAAAAAAAAAATTTTGGGGGGAAAAAAAAAAAAAAAACCCAAAAAAAAAAATTTTTTTTTAAAGGGAAAAAAATTTCCCAAAAAAGGAAAAGGGTTTTTTAAAAAACCCCAAAATTAAATTTTTGGAAAACCAAAAAACCCCCCCCCAAAAGGGGTTTTAATTTTAAAAAGTTAAAAAAAAAAAAAGGGGGGGCCCCTTTAAAAAAAGGGAAAAATTTTTTTTAAAAAAATTTTCCCCAAAAAAAAACCCCAAAAAAAAAAAACCCAAAAAACCCGGGTTTTTTAAAAAAAACCGGAAAAAAAAACAACCCAAACCCTTGGGAATTAAAAAAATTTAAGGTTTTTTTAAAAAAAAAACCCCCCTGGGTAAATTTTAAAAAACCTAAATTTTAAAAAAATTTTAAAAAACCAACAAAACCCGGGGGAAAAACCCAAAAAAAAAAAAATTTTTAAAAAAGGGAAAAAAAAAAAAGGGGGGAAAATTATTTGGAAAGGGGGGGGGAAAAAAAAATTAATAAAAAAAATTTTTAAAAATTTTGGGAAAAAACCCCCCCCCCCAAAAAAAGGGTTCCCAAAAACCCAAAAAAGGCCTTTTTGGGAAAAAAACCCTAAGGGGTTTTGGAAAAATTTTGGGGGAAAGGAAAACCCCTTTTTGGGAAGGGGTTTTGGAAAAAAAGGGTTATTTTCCCCCTTTTTTTAAAAACCCACCAAAAAAAAACCCCCAAAAAAAAGGGGGCCCCAAGCCTTTTTCCCCAACTAAATTTAAAAAGGGAAAAACCTTGGGAATTTTAAAAAAAAATTTTTAAAAAAAATTTTTTTTAAAAAAATTTTTTAAAAAAATTTGGAAAAAAAAAAAAATTTTTTTTTTTTAAAAAGAAAAAAAAAAAAAAAAAAGGGGGCCCCCCAAAAATTTAAATTTTAGAAACCTTTTCCCCAAAATTTAAAAATTAAAAAAAGGGGTTTTTTTTAAAAAAGTTTTAAATTTTTGCCCCCAAAAAAAAACCCCCCAAAAAAATTTTAAAAAAAAATTTTTTCCCCAAAAAAATTTTGGAAAAAAATTTTCCTTCCCGAAAAAAAAAAAAAAAATTGTTTTAAAGGGAAAAAACCAAAAAAAACCAAAATTTAAATTTTTTTTTTTTAAAAATTTTTTAAAAAAATTTTTTTTGAAAAAAATTTTTTTAAATTTTTAAAAAAATTTTTTTTTTTTTTTTTTTTTTTTTTTTAAAAGGCCCCCTTTTAAAAAACCCTTTAAATTTAAAAAAAAAACCGTTAAAAAAAAACCCCCTTTCCCCAAAAAACCCCCCCCTTTTGGGGGGGAAAAATTTAAAAAAAAAAGGTTTTTTTGCCAAACCCAAAAAAAAAAATTTTTAAAAAAAAAGGGGGGGGGATTTTTTTTCCCGTTTAAGGGAAAAAAACCTCCCAAAATTTTAAAAAATTAAATTTTCCGGAAAAAAAAAAAAACCCCCCCCAAAAAAATGGGCCCCAAATTTTTTAAAAACCCTTTTTTCCAAGAAAAAAGCCCTTTAAAAGGAAAAAAAACCCAAAAATTTTAAAATTTCAATTTTTAAAAATTTTAAAATTAAAAGAAAATTTCCCCCTTTTAAAAAAAGGGTTTTAAAAAAAAAAAAAAGGGGAATTTTTTTTTTAAAAAACCCTTTCTTTTTAAAAAAAAAAAGGAAAAAAAATTTTTAAAAATTTAATTATTCCCCCAAAAAAAAAATTGGGGAAAAAAAAATTTTTTTTTTTTTAATTGGTTTAAATTTTTTTAAAACTTTTAAAATTTTAAAAATTTTTTTTTCCCCCAATTTGGGTTTAAAGGTTGAAAAAAAATTTAAAAACCAAAACCCCCTTTTAAAAAATTTTTTTTTAAAAAAAAAAAAAAAAAACCAAAAAAAGGGAAAAAAATTCCCCCAAAAAAGTCTTTTAAAGGAATAAAAATTTCCTTTAAAAACCGGTTTGGTTTTTTAAAAAATTTTTTTTAAAAAAAAACCCAAAAAAAGGGGCAACCCCCCAAAAGGGGGATTTTAAAAAAAAAAACCCAAACCCCCGGGGGTTTTTGGGCCCAAAAAATTTTCCTTTTTCCCCCCCCCCCCTTAAACCCCATTTCCCGGGGAAAATTTTTAAAAAAAAAAATTTTTTTTGAAACCTTGGAATTGGAAAATTTTAAAAGGGGGTTTTATTTAAAATTTTAAGTTTTTTCCCTTTTTGGTTTTGGGGAAAAAAATTTTTTTTTTTAAAATTTTTTTTTTTAAAAAAAAAATTTTGGGGAAAATTTAAAAAAGGGGGGTTTTTTTAAAAAAAAAATTTTTTTTTTTTTTTAAAAAAAAAATTTTAAAAATTTTTTTGGGGGGTTTTTTTAAAAATTTGTTTTGGATTTTTTTCCCCCTAACCCCAAAAAATTTTTTTTTTCCCAAAAAAATTTGGAGGGGGTTTTTTTTCCCCCAAATTTAAAAATTTTTAAAAAAAAAGGTTAAATTTTGGGAAAATTTTTAAAAAAAAAAAAAAAAAGGGGGGAATTTAAAAAAAAGGGGTTTTTTAAAAAAAAAAGGGGGAAAAAACCTTTTTTTGGGGGGCCTTTTTAAAAAAAACCCCCAAAAATTTAAAACCCCAAAAATTTGGAAAAAAAAGGGAAAAAATTTTTAAAAAAAAGGGGGGCCCGGGGGTTAAAACCCCTTGGAAAATTTTTAAAAAAAAAATTAAAAAAAAAAAAAAAAAAAAACCCCCAAATGGGCCCGGTTTAAAATTTTGGAAAAAAATAAAAAAATTTTTCCCCCCCGGGGGAAAAAAGGATTTTTTAAAAAAAAAGGGGGAAAAAAAAAAAAAATTTTGAAATTTTTTTTTTTTTGGTTTTAAAACGGGGAAAAAAAAAAAAAAGGGGGGGGGAAAAAAAAGGGGGGAAAAAGGGGGAAATTTTCCCCCTTTTGGAAAAAAGGGAAAAAAAAACAAAAAAAATTTTTTTTGGGGGAAAATTTAATTTAAAAAAAAAAAGAAAAGGGAAAAAAAGGGAAAAACCCCCAAAAAAAAAAAACCAAATTTTTCCAAATTTTGAAACCCCCAAAGGTTTTAAAAAAAAAAAACCCTAAAAATTTTTTAAAAAAAATTTTTTTTTAAAAAGGTTTAAAAAACCCCAAAAAAAGGGGAAAAATTTTTTAAAATTTTAATTTAAAAAATTTTTAAAAAAATTTTAACAAAAAATTTTTTTCCCCCAAACCCTTCTTTTTTAAAAGTTTTTTAAAAATTTCCCTTCAAAAAATTTTTTAAATTTTTTTCCCCAAACCCCAAACCCCCCCAAAAATTTTTTTTTTAAAAATTGGGGAAAATTTTTAAAGGGAAAAAAAAATTTTTTTTTTTAAAAAGGGGTTTTTTGGAAAAGGGGGGAAAAAATTTTTTTTTTTTTTTTTTCCCCTTTTTAAATTCCCTTTTTTTTTGGGGGGGTTTTGGGTTTTTTTTAAAAAATTTTTTCTTTCCAAAAATTTTTCTTTTTGGGGGAACCCCCCTTTTTTGGGATTTAAAAAAAAAGGGGAAAACCCGGGCCCCCCGGGGGGATTTTGGCCCCGGGGGGAATTGGTTTTTGGACCGGGAAATTTTTTTTTTTTTTTTAAGGCCTTTTTTAAATTTGGGCCCCCCCTTTTTTTTTTTTTTTTAAAAAAAAATTTTTTTCAAAAAAAAAACCCTTTTAAAAATTTAAAAAACCCCTTTTTAAAAAAAAAATTTAAATGGGGAAACCAAAAAGGGGGAACCAAAATTTTTTTAAAAAACCGCCTTGGGAAAAATTTAAATTTTAAAAAGGGAAAAAACCTTTTTAAAAAAAATTTAAATTTTTGAAAACCCTTTTAAAAAAAAAAAGGGCCAAAGGAAAAAAAAAAATTTTTTTTAAAGAAAAAAAAAAAAATTCCCGGGTTTTAAAATTTAAAAAAAAAAAGGGGGGAAAAAAAACCCCAAAAAATTTAAAAAAAAAAAAATTTTTTTTTAAAAATTTTAAAAAAAAAAAAAAAATTTTTCCCCAAAAAAAATTTTAAAAAACCCCCAATTTTCCAATTAAAAATTTCCCGGAAAATTTGTTTTTTTTAAAAAGGGATTTTAAAAAAAATTTTAAAAAATTTTGGAAAAAGGTTCAAAAACCCCCAAACCAAAAGGGGGGGGTTTTAAAATGGGAAAAAACCCCCTTTTTAAAAAAAAAGGCCAAAAAAAAAAAATTTAAATTTTAATTAAAAAAAAAAAAAACCCCCCCCCTTTTAAAAAAACCCCCCCCCCCGGGGAAAAAAAAAAAAAAGGGGGGGGTTTTTTTTTTCCCCCCCAAAAAAACCCCTTTTTGGGGGTTTTAAATTCCCAACCCAAAGGGCCCCCCAATTTTAAAAAAACCCTTTTTTTTTTTTTCCCCCCCCAAAATTTTGGGGGAAAAAAGGGAAAAAAAGGGTTTAAAACCAAAAAAGGGGGGAAAAAAAAAAAAAAATTTTTTTTTTTTTTTAAAAAATTTCCTTTTTTTTAAAAAAAAAAACCCCAAGGGAAAAAAAAAAGGGGGAAAAATTTTTGGGGTTTTTTAAAATTAAAATAAAAAAATTTTTAAAAAAAAAAATTCCAAAAACCCCCCTTTTTTTAAAAATTTTTCCAAATTTTTTTTTTTTTAAAAAATTTTTTTTCCCCAACCTTTTCCCCCCCAAAAAAAAAAAATAATTTAAAAAAAAAAAAAAAAATTTAAAAAAAAAAAAAAAAAAAAAATTTTTTTTAAAAAAAAAAAATTTAAAATTTTGGAAATTTTTTTAAAAAAAAATTTTTAAAAAAAAAAAACCCTTGGGCCCTTTTTAAAAATTTTTTTGTTTTAAAAAAACCCCCCCCGGGGGGAAAAAAATTTTTTTGGGGCCCCGGGGGGGGAAAAAAAAATTTTTTAAAAAAAAAAAAAGGGAAAAAAAAAATTTTAAAAAAAATTTTAAATTTTAAAATTTTTCCCCAAACCAAAGAAAAGTTTTTTTTTTTGGAAAAAAAATTTTTAAAAAAAAAAAATTTTTCCCCCTTTTTTCCTAGTTTTTTTTTGGGGTTTAAAAAAAAAATTTTTTTTTTTTTTTTTTTAAAATTTTTTTTTTTTTTAAATTTTAAAAAAAAATTTTTTGGTTTCCTTTTTTTTTTTTTTTTTTTTTGGGAAAAAAATTTTAAAGGGTTTTTTTGGGAAAACTTAAAAACTTTTTTTTTTTAAAAAAAAAAAATTTTTTTTAAATTTTTTTTTTAAAACAAAACCAAAAAAAAAAAAAATTTTTCCCCCAAAAAAAAAGGGTTCAAAGGGCCCCCCCTTTAAAGGGTTTTTTGGGCCCTTTTTTCCTTTTTAAAAAATTTGGAAAGGGGGAAAAAAGGGGGCCCCTTTTTTTTAAAAAAAAAATTTTAAAAAAAAAAAAAAGCCCCGGGGGGAAATTTTTTTGGGTTTTTTTTTTTTTTAAAGGAAAACCAAAAATTTTTTCTTTTTTTAAATTTTAAAAACCCAAATTTAAAAAAACCAAACTTTTTTTAAAAATTTAAATTTTGGGAAAATTGCCCAAAAATTTTTTTTTTCCCCCCCCTTTTGGGGGTTTTTTTGGGGGCCCCAAAGGAAAAACCAAAAAAAAGGTGTTTTTTCCCCAAAAAGGGAAGGAAAAAAAACAAAAAAAATTTGGAAATTTAAAAAAGGTTTAAATTTTTTCCCAAATTTGAACCCAAAAATTATTAAAAAAAAAAAGGGGGAAAAAAAAAAAAGGGGGAAAAAACCCCCTTTTTTTTAAAAAAAAAAAAATTCCCCAAAAAACCCCCTTTTTAAATTGTTAAATTTTCCCAAAAAAAATTTTTTAAAAAAAATTTTTTTTTCCTTTTAAGGGTGAAACGGTGGAAAAAAAAATTTTTTTAAAAATTTATTTCCCTTTCCCCCCCCCCAAATTTAAAAAATTTTGGGCCCAAATCCCTTTGGGAAAAACCCTTTTGGGGGGAAAAAAAATTTTTAAAATTTTTCCCCCGGGGGGGTTTTTTTATTTTAAAAGGGAAACCTTCCCCAAATTTCCCCCCCAAAAAAAATTCCCAAAAACCCCGTTAAAATTTTGGGAAAACCCTTAAAACCTTCCTTTTTCCCCCAAAAAGGGTTTTGGGGCCCCTTTTTTTAAAACCAAAAAATTTTAATTGGGTTGTTTTCCCAAAAAAACCCCCCCCCCAAAAAAAAAATTTTTCAAAAAAAAAAAGGGGGTTTGGGGTTCCCAAAAAAAAAACCCCAAAAAAGGGGGGGTTTTTTTTTTGGGGGGGCCCCAAAAAGAAAAAAATTTTTGAATTAAAGGGGGGGAAAATTTTGGGGAAAATTTTTTTAAAAAAAAAAAAAAAAAAACCCCCAAAAGGGGAAAAAGGGTTTTTTAAAAAAAAATTTTTTTAAAAAAAAAACCAAAAAATTTTAACCCCTTTGGAAGGGGGTTTTTTGTTTAATTTTAAAATTTTTTTCCACCCCCCTTTTTTTCCCCCCCCAAAAATTTTTTTTTTAAAAAATTTTTTCCCTTTCTTTTACCCTTTTGGGGTTAAAAAAAAAACCCCCTTTTTTAAAACAAAAAAAACCCCCAAAAAAAAAAAAAAAATTAAAATTTTTTAAAAATTTAAAAATTCCGGTTTAAACCCCCAAAAATTTTTTTTTAAAAAAAAAAGGGCCCCCAAAAATTTTTAAAGGAAAATTTTTTTTTTGGAAAAAAAATTTTTTCCCAATTTTTTAAAAAAAAAATTTTTTAAATTTTAAAAGGGAAAATTTTTTGGGCCCCCCCCGGGGGGGAAAAAAAAATTTTGGGTTTTGAAAAAAAATTTTTTAAAAATTTTTAAAAAAAAAAATTTTCCCAAAAAATTTTTTTAAAAAAAATTAAAAGGGTTTAAAAGGAATTTAAAAAAAGGGAAAAAATTCCGAAAACCCTTTTTTCCCCCCTTTAAAAAAATTAAAAAATTTTTTTAAAAAACCCTTAAAAGTCCAAAAAAAAAAAAAAAGGGGGAAACCCCAAAAAATTTTTTTAAAAAACCCCGGGGAAAAAAGGGTTTTTAAAAAAAAAAAAAAAAAATTTGGTTTTTTAAAAAAATTTTAAAAATTTGGGGCCAATTGGAAAGGGAAAAAATTTTTGGCCCAAAAAAACCCAAAAAAATTTTTAAAACCCCGGGGAAAAAAAAAATTTTTTAAAAATTTTAACCCGGTTTTCCCCCCCTTTTTTTAAAAAAAAGGGTTAAAAAAAAAAAAACCCCCAAAAAAAGGACCCCCCCAAATTTTTGAAAATTTAAAAAAATTTTTAAAAATTTTTTTAAAATTTTTTTTTTTTTTTTGGGGGGAAAAAAAAGGGGTTTAAAAAAAAGGGGGAAATTTTTTGGGTTTTTCCCCCCAAAAAAAAACCAAAAATTTTTAAAAAAAAAAAATTTAAAAAAAATTTGGCCAAATTTTTAAAAAATTTTTAAAAAAAGAAATTGGAAAAACCCGCCCTTAAAATAAATTTTTTTGTTTTTTTTTTTTTTAAAATTTTTAAAAAATTTTGGGTTTTTTTTTATTAAACCAATTAAAAAAAACCCCCAAAAAAAAAATTTTTTTTCCAAATTTTTAAAATTTTAAAAGGGGGGTTTTAATTTTTTTAAAAAAAAACAAAAAAAATTTTAAAAAAATTATAAAAATTTTTTTTTAAAAAAAATTTTTTTTTTAAAACAAAAAATTCCCCGGAAAATTAAAAAAAGCCCCCCCCCAAAAAGGCAAAGGGCCAATAGAGTTTACTATGTGGAAGGTTTAGGTCATAATCTGCTTCTCGTTGGTCAATTTCGTGATTACGATCTAGAAGTAGCCTTGAAAACATACCGCTTTGTTAGAGATCTTAATGGTAAGGAAGCTGTTAAAAGGAACTCGTGGCTCAAATCTTTACACCATCTCTATCGATGACATGATGAGGGCTTCTCCAATGCTTGTTATCAAAGGCCTCAAAAACAAAGTCATGGTTATGGCATCGTCGTCTCAATCACTTGAACTTGGCACCATCAGCGATCTTTCGAGAAAGGACTTAGTTGTAGGTTTACCTAGACTAAAGTATGAAAAGGATCATCTTTGTTCGACATGCCAATTGGGTAAAGAAAAAGTTTGCCCATGAACCCAAACCTACTAACTACATCACGAAGTTCTTCATATGATTCATATGGATTATGTGGACCAATGAGGGTGCGAGAATATCTTTGGGAATAAATATGTGTTAGTTGTGGTTGATGATTAATCTAGATTCACTGGGTCAAGTTCTTAAGGACAAAGGGCGAAACTCACGATATCATCATCAAACTCATCAAACATTTGCGAGTTCGACTTAACAAAAGCAATCGAATTATCGAAGCAGACAATGGGCGGGTTTGTCAACAAATAACTTAGTGAATTCTATGAAAGCGTTGGAATCGACCATCAAAGAAGTGTACCACGAACTCCTCAGCAGAAGCGGTGTAGTTGAAAGGCAATCGAACTCTTGTTGAAGCCGCTAGAACAATCTTGATTTACTCAAGGTTCCAATGTTTCTCGTGAAGCAATTGCACATTGCATGCTACACACAAAATCGTTCACGATTCACACTTTGTTCATGGAAAAACTCCATATGAACTTGTCCATGAGAAAACCTAATCTCTTTCCTTCGTGTGTTTGGTGCATTGTGTTATCCAACTAATGAGGTCGAGACTTAGGCAAACTTAGGGCTAAAGGCGACATTGGAGTATTTGTAGGATATGCACCAAACAAAAAGGGATACCGAATCTACAACAAAAGAACCCGAAATATCATGGAAACAATTCACGTTACGTTTGATGAGTCGACCGGTCAAATGGCTCACAGACACTCCACCGGGACCGCACTTCAAAAGCAGTCCCATTGGTTCATCCCTTGTTCCAAACTCTTCTCAAGAAACTCCATATGTACCTCCATCCGAAGATGATTTAAAGAAATTGTTTGATCCTATGTTTGATGAACGTATGATTCAATTACTAATGAGTGTTGATCCTACAACAGAGGATGCTCATATTCACGTAAATGAAGTCAATCCTCGGTCTCAATATCTTTAAGTCAAAAGCACTCACGATCCTTGATCTCATCAACAAATCATCATTCTTCAAATGTACATCATGGAAATGTTTAAGCATCAATGATGAAGTTAATCCCTTTGCTACTCACGAAGATGCTCCTTTTGAAAACATATTTGCTCACGAATCATCATCGAACCATCTTCCTCAGAGACACCACTCGACTACCTCGGTCCTCAACAACCGCCACATGAACACCTCGAGAAAATGGACTCACGATCATCCATTAGACAACATCATTGGAAATCCTCTCGTCTGTCAACAGGAAACAACTTGCAACCGATGCCTTATGGTGCTTCTTCAACTCCGTACTATCTAAGATCGAACCAAAAGATGTTAAAACCGCCATGAATGAAGATAGTGGTTCAATGCCATGCAAGATGAAATTCATGAGTTTGATCGACTTGATGTATGGGAGTTAGTGCTGCTCCAGGCTGGCGCTTTATGATTATAGCTCTTAAATGGATCTTCAAAGTGAAACTTGATGAGCATGGTGATGTGTTGAAGAACAAGGCTCGATTAGTTGCTAAAGGATACCGTCAAGAGGAGGTATTGACTTTGAAGAATCTTTGCTCCGGTTGCTCGAATCGAGGCAATCGAGAATCTTTAAGCTAATCTTGCTAGTAAGAACATGGTAGTCATCGGATGGATGTGAAGACGGCTTTTACGACGGAGATCTTAAAGAAGTCGTCTCGTCGCCACCAACTGAAGGATTTGTGAATCAGAGCATCCTACTCCGTTTATCATTTGAAGAGGCTCTTTACGGTTTAAAGCAAGCTCGAGGCATGGTATGATACAGCATCAAGTTTCTTCTATCAACCGGATTCGACAAAGGCGATTGATCCTACATTATTCACCCGAAGTCGAGCAAACATTTAACTCATGTTCAAATTTATGTTGATGATATTATTTTGCCTCGACGGACCCAATGGAATGTGATCGTTTTCAAATGAAATGAGTTCAAAATTTCAAATGTCAATGATGGGACAAATGTCATTTTCTTGGGATTACAAATTTCGCCAAAGTCCGGAGGCATTTTCATAAATCAATCTAAATATGCAACCGAGATCTTAAAGAAATTTGGATTTGATTCAAGTGACCAGTAGACACCCCATGATTGACGAACCAAACTAGATGAGGACCACTCAGGATCATGATTGACCAAACGAAATATCGTAGTATGATTGGATCCCCGATGTATCCCAACGCTAGTAGACCCGGACATCTTGTTATTTGTTTGCATGTGTGCTAGATACCGTGCTAAGCCTACTAAAAGCACCTTGAAAGCGAGTTAAGCAGGTCTTTCGGTATCTCCAAGGAACCATCAATATGGGTCTTTGGCACCAAGGACACCGTTATGTCACTAATGACCTATGCAGAATCCGATCATGCGAGTTGTCAAGATACACGTCGAGTACGTGCGGAGGTGCTCGGTTTTGGGTGATAAACTTGTGAACCGGTCTTCAAAGAAGCAAATGAGTACTTCTATTTCCTCTACAGAGGCTGAATACATAGCCGTGTCTTCTGTTGTGCTCAAATCTTATGGATGAGATCTCAATTATCGACTATGGCTTTGTATTCAACAAAATCCTACATCTTGTGATAATAAAAGTGCTATTGCTCTCTCATGCAACAATGTTCAACACTCAAGAGCAAAGCACATCGACATTCGACATCATTTCATCGGGGAACAAGTGGAAAAAGGTGTGGTGGAACTCTATTTTGTGAGGTGCGAATATCGGTTAGCGACATCTTCACCAAAGCTCTTCCAAGAGAACGTTTGAGTTTATTCTTCCACGACTTGGCTTGAAAAGCCTTCAACGAAACACTCAAAGCGTCTTCGTGGAGGAAGGCGAGGAGTAAAGGTTTCCTTCATCTATCTCTTGTAAATATTTTTCGAAAATCAAATAGAAAATTATAAAACTTTCAAAATCCATAAAAATTTGAAAATTTGAAAAATCTTTAAAAAAAAAAAAAAAAAAAAAAAAAAAAATAGTATTGTCAATTTGTCATGATTTTCTCGGTTCGATTATATCTACGGTTTGTGCCGTCATTCAAAGAATGACACGGACTTTAGATGTTGTTCAATTCTAAAAAAAAAAATAAAAAAAAAATAAAAAAAAAAAATAAAATAAAATAATTTTTGAGAGAAAGAGAAAAAAATGGTTTATTGTCATTTCAGGCAATAACCCGGTTTTAAATGAAAGATCAGAGCCATCATTATCATGTTCTCAAATTCCATGCTCTGATTCTATAAACATTTGTCTGCTGAAAACTAACTGCTTTGAAAAATAACTCGGTCTCTATTTTTGATAATCATCTGGACTTATTTGTCAAAATCTCTATCTCTCAATCAACCACCTATGTCATTGATTGAGGGGGAGAATGATTTCAATTAAATTAAAAAGTTATTTGGCATTAAATTGTTTTCAAAAGATGTACATGCATGTTTTATCAATGGAGTTTAAAGTCTTAAAATCCGATCCTTATCAGTTCAAACGCTTTCATAATCAAGTCACAATTCTCCTTAAAAGCTTTCAAAATCAATTTAAATCTATAAGAGATCACAAATCTCAAATGATTTGATAATTGTGATCGGGGGAGAATGTGTGATTTAAATTGGATTTAAACTGATAATTCGGTAAATGGTTTTATAAGGATGTACATCTTGTCCTTCCACATGTGACAAACGATTTCAAATTTTCAATGCACATGTTGAGGGGAGCATCTATCTTAAACCTATGATTTGAAACGTGATCATTTATCCCATATGCGGGTTCCTCTAGTATGTGCAAAACTCTTTTCTAATCTCGAGGCACATATTGAGGGAGCAAATTTATGGAAACCTCATCCTTCCCGAATGCTTTATCTTCTTGATTTGATCGGGAAGTGATGTTGATATCTTTAGAAAATGGTAATCAAAGAAGTAAATTCTTCCTCTTGCCTCCAGGTGCAAAACGATTTCAAACATTTGATGCACATGTTGAGGGGAGCACTGTTCTAAAACTATCAAAACAATTAGGGCACAAAATGTTTTGATAATATATCACAAGTATCTGGATTGATTCTCAAATGGTTTCAATTGGTTCCAATGGCGGATGAACAATACCAAATTGATGACCAACTTTACTTTATATACGGTGATATAAGGATGATAAGGTTAGGTATGTGTTCCCATGATCCGCTGAGCGGGAGGGATCTACCCAGGACAACCCACTAGTTAGTGTAGAAGTCCTTGGGTATGATGATAAAAGGAGAAAAGTGAGATATGGGAAGAGTGCGGATGAAATAGAGCAATCTTGGAACAAACCCAACAAGGTTCTTGCTATGAAGTCTCGGTAAGCACGAAGGGGTTGAAGAATTAAAAGAATTGAATGAGAAAAGGGTGAAAACAAATAGCCCTCCATTTATTCAACCTTAGAAGTGAAACCGGGTTCACTTCATATACTCGATGGTAACATCGGTATGAAGACAAGGCGTCATGGACCCAATGGACGCACCGCACTTCAACTTTCCAAACCACTCAAGTTCCTCTTAAAAGGACTTGTTTCATTCTCACGGGAACCAACATTATCTATCGACTTTCTCTTAGAGATCGTTGATATTGAAAAGGAGACCCTCTCCCAGTCTCCCACAGGATCCAAATATGCACAAATTGAGTCTAGAGCCACGAGATCATCAATAAATCTCATTAGGACACTTTCAATGAAGACTCTGCTTCACACAATGTGGAAGAGAGATTATATTTGAGTCCTTCGCATTATCCTTGTGGTATTGCGGAACATCCGAGTAATGTGTATACATATTCACAATGAAGATGGAAAGCCTTCGAGCCAACATCAAACAAGCTCTGGTAGGTGGCATGTGAGATCTATTATATAGATCAACCATGTGACAACCGGGCGAGAAACAATGGGCGATTCAATCTCTTGAATCAATCTCGGTTCGAGTTATGGATTGACGGATACCTTTGAAAAACGGTCGTTGTGCTTAAAATCTCTTTCTTTAGCACATCGACCGTACTCATTTTCAAACCAAAAGGTGTTTTTATGATTGATAATTGATTTTCAATAAAACCTTCGTTGTATTGCAAAAACAATTTCTATTGAAACAATACGATTGTTTTTCAAATCTCTTTCATCAATCGGTGGACTTAAAATTATTGGTTCACTCACTCCGTGTTGTCTTCTTTGAGATGTTCGGTTTGAGAACGGCTAGAGTACCATTCGAAACCTCGTCAAGGAAATTCTTGAATTATACACGATCACAGGCGGACATGTCTTGATCAACGGGGAACCGTGGTAGTGTACCTCAATTCAACGAAAGTGATCAAAGACACTTTCGTGCGATTTATTGCTAGCTGTTGTATGCGAGTACGCCCGACGTTTGCGGTGATCGGAATGAAGCGGTCAATCCATAGCCGCATGCTCACTTAACACATTCAACTCAAAAGAAATCATGATTAGTGCATCAATGACTCGATATTTTCACTCCATGCTTCGCTACACGCCGCCAATATCATGAATCAACTAAAGCTTCCGCTACTCGAAGAAGATATCATGATCCGAATGTGAGCATGTCGGTCCTAATGTCACAACATCACATAATACCAACTCCACAAAGGATGTGTGCGAGATTTTGATAGTCGATGATCTCAAAAGATGGCTTAAAATTAACATCACGTGGATCGATAAAAGACCTCCACTTGAAGTAACCAAACATGCAATGTGAAGAATCAATGACTACGAGCTTAGGAGCAAAGGACTACATCAAGAATGCAAGATCAATTGTTAATGTAATATCTATTTGTATTCAATGTAATTTTGGTACATGATTGAGGTGACCTCCCATGGGGAGATTGTTAGGAATTAGAAATTCGGGTATTAAAGAGTCGGTCACCTCAAGTATATGTAATCGTTAGAAAGCTCGTAGTCGTAGTTCTTTTATGTTAAGTAGTATTTAGTTAAGTAACACCGTGGAGGACCGGACGGGTCTTTACCCACTGTATGCACGATCCACACCCGATGTGTGGCGATTTATGTAAGACTATAAATACTCTCTACCTCCCAGGTGAGAGTTGGAGCTCATAATAATATCTTTCACTTTCTCTCACTAAGTTCCCTAAACCTCTAACTTTCTCTCTAGAACCTTATTCATACGCCACTTTGTGTTATGGTTTGATGTGTATGTGAAAACTAATATCTTACACCTATTTTTATGGACGATTTTTCATGATAATAAATATGAGATTCCTATATTACCCCTCCATCCTCCAAAACTTAACATCTAAATTTTAATTTAATTACGAGTATGCCACAAGTAATTTCAGCCATTGATCACATATTTAATGGTTAGGATGGGTTCTCGGTTCTCGACCTTTTTACGGTTCGAAAATAACCTCACGCTATATATATATATATATATATATATATATATATATATATATATATATTTTAACATAACAATCAATACTAACATAATATCCCCACTTGAGATGAACAATGGGAATACGGGGTCTTCAATGATCTTTAGAAATGTTGTCGATGAAGCGTGATTTCCGAACCTTTCCACTCGAACCTTGAACTTAGGCAAATGATGACTTCAATCACAAATAAAGACTACGTGGTAGGCTAAGGTGTGTGGTGTATCGAAACAATATATTGGGTGAACAAAATGAAAGGAATGACTCAGAAGGGTGTATCTAGGGGTATCTTGCACTAAAGATGAGTGCAACAAAAGGGTTTCACACGAGGGTCGAAAAGTCGAGGTGACTAATCGATAGACTTACAATGGTAGGCTGTTTGAGTGATAATCCTATAATACTGCGTTCTAAAACTGAAAAGTCCAAATACATCGAGCTAACTCAACATACCTCGTCTATGGTCTCTAAATGATGCAAAGGCCAAGTTCTAAAGTTTACAAGCTACCGACACACTCATAATTTGGTGAATTTGGGGTAAAATATTAGAAACGGATAAGGCTAATCTCACCAAATAATATCAAGGGTTGCATGTGCTCGGCTAAGGTCTAATCTAGTTAGGTAAGGAAAAACATGTCAAAATTAAAAATGGCATAATTTTTCAAATTAAACTAGAAAATGAGGGTGAAATAAAGTTCAAGAGATAATTCTACTCCCGTCCCCCCACTTGAATTGTACAAAGTCCCTTTTGTACTAGGCATTAAAATAAAGGTGAAGAGAAAAGTAGAATTAGAGCGAGAACTTCCATGAAATTTGCTCCATAAAGAAGAAGGCCCACGAAAAAAGCGTGCCTTCAGTATAAGCGTCATGAACAAACTTCAATCCTCAAATCACAATACCGACAAGCATAATACTAAAAGAAAAATGAAAAACGAAAACAAACCTAACTCACTTCGTAGGAATCACGGTTGCATTTAGCGAATACAACAAGCCTTTTAAACCACTTGGTGTCCCAAGTGAACGAGTGAAGTCTCGTGAGGGTTTCTGAGGAACACACCCACAAAGTTCATTTAAAACTAATACAAGGTTCTTGTGTTTCAAAATGAAAGTATTAAAGCAGAGGAAAGTTACGTCGTAACTTTCATATGAGAACGATTCGCAGAATCGGCATAACTCGAATAATTTGAGCGGTAGTTCTGGCGTAACCATCGAGATGGTATTACCGTAATAGGTGATCGTCAAGAATTACGCGCTAAAAGGTTGGTTACGGGCGTAATCGCAAAGATGAGTTCTGCCGTAACTCGTTTCTGATCAAAGAATCGCAGCAGACAATTAGTTTATGCAAAATGATTAGAAAACACAAAACCCAGCGAGAAAGGAAATAAAACAAAAGAAAGGGATAATTGGGTTGTCTCCGAAGAGCACTTTTCTTTATTAACGAAGTCTTTAAGTTAGACTCGAGCGCTGAGGAGCTTCATGGGGCCTTTGGATCTCCCACTTCTTCAATATCTTTCATCAAGTTATGCCTCATCCGGTGACGTTCGACGCGATTCGAGGTATTCATTGGTTTCGATTTTCGGACTTTACAAAATTTCTCTTAGGTCCTAGGTGGTAGCGAGTGAATTCATATTTTCGACAATAATTGAGGTGGTCTCTTGTAGGAATCCCTAGGGTTTGCACCTCCTTTGTTAGTAAGCTTAAGTCGTCGGGATCATAAACTCCTCATTACCTTGCAACTCAAGGTAATCTAGGATCCTTCAATATCATCATCATCGGTCGTACCCTTGAACCATTCTTCATCGAGCGATTTTCCACTAGAACACGCTTGCATTCTTCTTTTCATCTCTAACCAACTCTTTGTCATTTTCAATTGTTATTTCACTCGTGTTGTTGAGGCTTTCGTTGTTTGAATTTTCTCGATCCATGTACTTCTTCAAATCTTTTCTTTGGTTAATGTGTCCACATGTCCATACTTAATTTTCACCCAACTATCGAATCCTAGGTTGTCCACCAAGGCAAACTCGTTCTCTCCTCATCATTGGTTGAGGACCAAAGAATTCATCTTTTCCTATTCTCCCGGCTGCTTCCCCATTACACATATCATCATACGGGTTGCATGACCCCTTAAAATTTCCCGGAGATTTTACTCTTTCGCACTGATGTTGCGTAATTCCTCGTTGTCAGTTTCACTTAAATGCTCATCCGTGCAGTATATGTCATTATTAGCCTCTTCCTTTTTCTGAATGTGCTCCTCGTAATCAATTTTTAGCTTCTTAAGGAGATTCGGGTTAATCTTGGCATCCCCGAATTGTATTGCGTACCAATCAACAAATTCCAAGTCACCGAACTTTATACAATGTCTTTCACACTCATGAGGGCATGTCCACTCTTCCTCTCTTTCACTATCCCCGCCATTGCAATACTCACGGAAGGGGTTGCATGTAGGCCATGCTCGTGTGGACTCTTCCTCAGTTATGATGACAAGAAAGTTTTGCCTACATTGTCTGATTGTATATTTGAAGATAAAACTATAGACTTCTGAGGCCTTGTTGAATATGTACACACCCTATACCTTATCTATTAGTTATAATGCCTGTGATGAATAAGCATTTTGCCTACATTGTCTGATATCTTACAATGAAGAGAAGACTAGAGATTTCTGAGGCAATTTTTAATATATACATTTGCGAGTTTTTTTAGACTACATAAATGTACTATGATGTAATAATCTAAATCATAATGACCTGTAATGATTAAAATTTTTGTTCTCCAATTCTTATTGTTAAATATGAATAGGAAACTGGAGATTTTTTATGCATTATCCGAATATCGACATTTCCAAGATTTATTTAGTGTATATATAAATTGACACACCCTATACCCTACTGTAAAATATATTCGTAATTGCCTATGATGATCAAAATTTGTCCTCCAATTCTGATCGTTAGCTATGAAGAGGAATCTAGACATTTCTGAGGCATTTTTGAATATGTACATTTCCAAGTTTTTTTTAATAATACATGAATGTTCTATATTGTATAACGTTGGCCTATGATGATTAAAAGTTTTGCCTCAAACTCTGATGTTTAACTTTGAAGAGGAAACTACTCAACTAGAGATTTCCGAGGCATTTTCGAATTTGTACCTATCCAAGTTTTTTTCTAGAATAAATAAATCTACTATTCTGTAAAATTTATTTGTAATTGCCTATGATGCTTAAATTTTGTCCTCCAATTCTGATCCTTAGCTATGAAGAGGAAACTAGACATTTCTGAGGCATTTTCGAATATGCATGTGTCCATTTTTTTTTTAAATACATGAATGTACTATAGTGTATAATTTGATCACAATGGCCTATGATGATCAAAAGTTTTGCCTCAAACTCTGATGTTTAACTTTGAAGAGGAAACTGAAAATTTCTGAGGCCTTTTTGTTAATTCTTTGAATATGTTCAATTTCCGGATAATTTTTTTTTGTATTCTAGCAAGAGAGCTACGGATTTTTCACTTTTTGAATATGTAAATGTAGTAACTATGTAGAATTCTTCTATAGATTATTATGGCCTATGATGACTAAAAGTTTTTGCCTACATTGTCTGATTATAAACAATGAAGAGAAAACCTGAGATTTCTGAGGCTCTATACTACTTATGTTTACCACATATAGTTAAGTATGCTGATATTCTTGTGTGCTTTGTATAAATTTTGTTGTGTATCCTTAGGTGTTTGGTGTGTATTTTTATGCATTTTGAACACTTCGTGTGACAATCAGTCTGTTTGACTCGTGTCCGTTAGAACAATATATCTTCAGTTTTTGCCCATTTTGACAAATTGACCCGTTTAGGGATTGATACTGCTTTTTATTTTACATGTTTTCTGGTTGGTGCAGCATTCGTAACAAAATTATTTTGTGTTTTGTACTTGTAGTGTGGCTCCGGGCGGTCCGTTGCTCAAATCAAGGCCGGGTTTGTGGCTCGTGTTGGACGTAGAAAGGCTGGGACTTGAGCATTGTAACCAGAATTTGAGAAAAAGCCAGCTAGATTGTCACATAGTTTTCCTTTAATGGCTTGTTTTCTCGTGGTACTAGATGATCTTGAATCATTTCAGTATGTGCAGTTCTGATCTCTGAGTTTCCTTTTCAAGTTTCAACGTTTCTTTGATATCTTAATTAGACCAGCTTCCGTACCCATATGCTCTGTACTATCTGGCTCGGCCTGGTCTAGATTCCTATTCTAATTTATTTTGTGTGCTTTGGTAACTGCAAGCATGATCTCTTCGTTGTATGGCTTGGAGTGAGCAGAACTTGTCTTCACAACTTTTGAGTGATAGTTCATTTTGAAGGCTTTAATTATCTGCCCCAAGCGTCTGAGATTGGTCTGTGGTACGATTTCAGATGAAAGCAAATAGTATCTAAGTAAATGTATCACTCAAAAGTAAATGTATCTAACACTCAAAAGTTGTAAATGTATCTAAGTAACATATTTGTAAAGAGTATTTCAAACGTGTCTATTTTGAAGTAAATTACATAAATGGTCTTTGTTGTTTGTTAGGTTTTACGTATTTAGTGTCTTTAGTGTCTTTGTTGTTTGTTAGGTTTTACGTATTTAGTGTCTTTAGCCTTTTTTTTTCCGGACCTCTCCCAGGTTTTGACTTGTTACGGGTTTCTGTTATTTTGATCATAAGTGGATGTTTAGATAGCTGAAATGACATAAATACCGTTTAAAAGTTAGTCCTTAATTTTTTTAAATTATTTATTTAACTATGAATATTAGTATTCACTTTTTAAAGTCAAAAAGTATTTAAGATTTTCAAAAAATATATATATTTTTAATATTTTTTGACAATTATTTTTTTTATAATTTGAATACTTTTTAAAAGAAATTTCTGACCGAAATTTTTGCAAAAATATAATTCTGATAGAATTTTTTTACATATATATATATATATATATTTAATGTCTTTCGACAAGATCTTTTATAATAATTTTGTTAAAGCTTTTTACATAATTTTTTGAATATTTTTCTACAATAAATTTATGAATATTTTTAAATAATATATTAAAAATCGTACAAAAATTTAAAAAATTATATCTTAAATATTTACAAAAAGTGTGAAGAAATTAAACAAATAAATTCACTTACTGCAAGTCAAAACATACATAGTATACTCTTTACTCACATAAACAACACACAAACACTCGCCGGAGAAATAAGAAAAGAAAAGGAAAATGGTAACGCCCGCGCATGGGGATGGCGCAATCGAGGTACTATGGCGCCACGCCATACGTCCCGATTTTTACCATTAGGCACCCGTACCTTGTGATCTAAATACGTATAACAACTTATGAATGCAGTATATGTATTTCTTTTTACCACAAACATTTAAAAGATGTATAATCGGAGAGACCGGATCAACATTTGTCATTTTGTTGTGTTCATACATTTCATTGCTCAAAATATCTCACTAATCAGTAAAAACCTGTTTTCTTGCGTTCAACACAACAAAGGCAAATCACTACATAGAATGTACTACCCTTCACTCATCTTTGGAAGTTGAATGCTACCCACAAGCCACAGTGGCGGACCCAACTGAAAACCTAAGGTGGTTCATTGATTTAGTCGATAAGATGAAAGGTCAACCAATCTAGGTCGATGGCTCGTGCCAATCAGGCCGGGTCCTTATAACAAAGTTGCATTAATAACAAAACATCAACCATATGCATACAAATAGTTAATTACAGTAGTCTTTTTAGCATTCATAGCTTCAAAAATACTGTTGCTTGGATGGTTGATTAGCAATACTAACTAGTAGTATATGTTTTCAATACAGAGCCTCTAAATGGTCTCCATCTTTAAGGTGGTCCTGGGCACCAGATTGTCATAGTCGAAGTCCGCCCCTAGTGCAACAGGGTATTTCTTTAAAACATCCACCCATGTGCTCCGTCCCTCACAAAGCTCCTTCACCACTGCTGCCACTTTCTCCACGCTCACAAATATTCGATTCTGTGTATCCCGCTCACGAATTGTCACTAATGATGTTGAAACCACGGTAATACTGAATGGCACACCATCTTCATCTACTTTTGTGTATTGTTACTCTATTGTTGAATCATCTATATATTAAGATTGTGCAATCACGTCAATTTCACATTAATAGGCCAAGTTTTCAAATTCAGATATACGACTTCATTGAAACTTTTATTGGTGTAATCAGAATATAGAAAGGGGGGCGTATTTACTTTTAGTACTCTAAAGAATTTTATCTTATGTCTAACAAAAATCCCATTTGTTTAACAGGTTCATGCATTGATAAGGTCAAAAGGTTTAAAATCGCTAGAAGTGGCAAAACAGATTCATGTCAATTGTAAATTGTCAAAACAGCTGTTTAAGGGGTCAAAATGGTTTAGGTTACATTAATCTACAAACACTTTTTCAAAATCTCTTATAAATAATTAGAGGGCTTACAGGTTGTTCAACCCATTCGAAAAGTTTACATTTATGCTAAGTTCTCATATTTAACTTGTTTCACCAATTCGAGAAAAGAAATAACCCAAACTGACCCATTCACAAGTGAATGGGTCAAAATTTCCACCTCTGAAAATGAAAACAAAAAATATATCAAAGACATACCCCAAGGATAGACGGGTTTGAAATTGTGCATTTAAATCGTTAATTAGGTAAACTCATATTGCTGAGAAACAATGAGAAGATGGGACATTGTCACTTTGCTTGGTCTTGTGTAGAAAGAATGTTCAAAGAGACGATGATTCGCCCATTACAAATGAAGATTCAATCACAGCAGATTTAAAAGTCCTGTGGTGCACTTTTGTGTTTCCTTTGATATCAATACCATGCTTCTCTTTATTTATAGAGTGAATCTTTAACTTGCTCAGAAAAATATAAACCAAAGCTAATTCACTTGTGGTTTGAACCCAACCAACCTCCCTTGGCTCGCTCTTTTATTATATGAATCAATTGCTAATATAGCAAGTATGGTTTAAAATCTGACGAAGAAATACAAAACAATGAAGGGTTTCCTTCAAAACAACAATCACCGAACTTAACGAGAGAGATACAAACTTTATCACAAAGATATTATGATGAGAATGATGAGATATGTGAGAGAAGCCACTTATATACTCTCAAGAATTAGAGATGCACTTTGCTCCTTGAACTCTAAACATGAACAACTTTGGTCCTTTATCTTTGTAGAAATAGCACTATCGGTCCTTGTTATTTGATAAAGCTTATATTCAACACTCCCCATAAGCTTTAGCCTAAGCGCATATCTTCATCGACATCACCAACTGCACTCCCCATAAGCTTTTAGCTTTTACGCACCTCTGTACTAGACTTTGTACCGTAAAATATTCAACAATCCAAGACTTTTGCAAAATTTGTTATGATCGAAATACCAAGCCCCTTAGTAAACATGTCGACAATATTATTCTCGGACTTGATTTTCTTAGGCTTCAAGAAACCGAAGCAACTTTTCTCTTAGAAAATAGAGATCAATTTCAAAATGTTTACTTCTTTCATGTAGCATGAGGATTAAGCGCTATTTGCATAGCGTAACTATTATCACACCACATTTCAATAGGTAACTCAACATCAACATGCGGATCGCTAATACTTTAGCAATCCACATAACTTCACAACACACATTACACATGGCTCGAACTCACCTCAAGAGGACCTAGCCAAAGCGACTTGTTTCTTGCTTTTCCAAGAAACCAAGTTGTTTCCCAAAAACACAGAATAACCAGTAACTGACCTTCTAGTTACTTTGCATTTAGCCCAATCTGAATCAACAAAAACTTTCAATCCAACATCACAACCATTCACAAAAGTAATTCCTAGACCAGGCTCATTCTTAAGATACCTCAAAACTCTAAATGCAAGCCTTAAATGAGACTTCATAGGCTTATGCATTACCTGACTTAAGCAATGCACATCATATGAAATATCTGGTCTGGTTAAAGTCAGATATATTAGTTTCCCAACCAACTTTTGATAATGAGTAATACGGATAGAGGCTCATCATCACCAAATTTGGAAACTTGTTTCTTATTATCGGGATTAACTTCAATAGGTGTGCTACAAGGTTTACAACCCAACATACCAAACTCATTTAGCAATTCAAGACAATATTTCCTCCGAGTTAAACATAAACCATTGTCTATATCCAAAACTTCAATTCCCAAAAATATTTAAGTTTACCCAAATCTTTTATTAAAAATTTAGAACTCAAAACTTTTGAACTTTTCAATCTCATCAATATTGTTTCCGATGATTATTATGTCATCAACATATACTAAAAGAACTAACAACACATCTTTCTTATGTTTGACAAACATAGAAAAATCATTTGGACTTTGAACAAACTCATTTTCTTTAAGAAGCTGAAGTAAGTTTTCATTCCACTTTCTAGGAGCCTGTTTTAAACCATACAAAGACTTGATTAACTTGCACACCCTTTTATCATCCTTATCGAAAACCCTACGGTAAGGACATATAAACATCCTCTTCTAAATCACCATATAAAAAGCATTGTTAATGTCAAGTTGAAATAAAGACCACTTATTACTAACTCGCAATACTAAGAACACATCGATGGTGACAATTTTCACTACGGTGAAAAGTCTCATCATAATCTATTCCTCTCTCGATTATACCCTTTAGCAACAAGTCTTGCCTTAAATCTTTCAACCTCACCATTAGCTTTATACTTTACTTTAAAATCCACTTATACCCAATGGCTTTTACGCCAACGGTAACTCAACAACTTCCCAAGTTCCATTTCTATTTAAAGCTTCTATCTCTTTATTCATTGCTTCTATCCATCTAACATCCTTAATAGCTTCCTCATAAGTAGCAGGTTCATGAATTTTATTCAAGCATGATATAAAAACAAAATTTTCTATATTCAGACTAGAATAATTGACAACTTTATCAATGCTATACTTATGTTTTTTATCCAACACATAATCTTTATATTTAGATGGTAAAGCAATCATCCTACTAGTTCTCTGCTAACAGTTTGACCTCTCTTTGGTTACGGAGACTCAAATATTTGCCCAAACAAATTTAAATCTTCACCCTCAGATTCATAACTTTCATCTTCATTAATAATACTCTGTATACCTTCAGAAACAAGTGTTTCAGTTGTATACTTAGACTTAGTGTCCTTCCTACTAGATGAACTACCTAAGAGATTCTCACTTTCTGTACCAGCAGTTCCTGCATTTTCTGCAGCCTCTGCTGCATCAGAGTTAGGAATGTTTTCTAGAGTAGTTTTATCTACAGTGCTGACACTAGGAGTATCATTATCTGACACAGACTTATCACTATTGTCTGCACTATCTCTATTTTCATCATAGGGCTCATCAGATTCAAGATTACTTTGGCTGCTCTCATTATGTTGATCATAAAAATTGAGATTATTCAAGTTTTGTTCTTCAAACACAAAATCTTTAGAAAAAGAATTATTTTTAAAAGGAAACCTTTGTTTCATAAAACTTTACATCTCTAGAAAAATAAACTTCTTTTGTTCAAGATTAAACAATTTATATCCTTTTTATCAAAAGCATATCCAACAAACACACATTTGTCGATCTAGAACTAAACTTATCGATTCATTCAACACGGTTGAAAACATAAGCAACCAAAGCACCTTAAATTTGACAAATTGGGCACAACTTTATAAACCATTTCATAAGGACTTTTCCAGACAACACAGTGATGAGGTAACTGTTAATCAAATATGTAGCAGTTAGAATTGACTCGGACCACATGTTCAAAGGTAACCCCCACGAAACATGAGGGCTCTAGCGATGTTAACAAGTTTCTATGTTTTCTTTCAACAACACCATTTTGTTGGGGTGTGTAAGGACAAGAAGTTTGATGAAGTATCCCATTATTAAGAAAAAAAGCATCTAATCTTTTGTTTACAAATTCGATTGCCATTATCACTTCTAAAAACTTTATGAGTTTTTTCAAATTGAGTTTTAATGAGATTAACAAAGTTAACAATATTATCATAAACTTCACCTTTATTTTTTATAAGAAATACCCACACAGCCCGGTGTAATCATCAACAATAGTCAAAAAATATTTAAAACCATCCCTGCTAGTCACTCTATAAGGACCCCACACATCCAGATGAACTACATCACCCAGAAATTTAGTCTTATGATCACTTAGAGGGAAAGACTCTCTAACTTGTTTAGCTTTATGACAAATTTCACAAGGACTAGAACTCGTAGTTTTAATATCACTTATTCTATTTTTAAGCACAATTAAGACTTGGTCAGAGGGATGTCCAAGTCTGTTATGCCAAATACAATTAGATAAGACACAACTCTTAATGTTACTATTACTAACTCTCTTACCTTCATCAAGAAAGTAAAGACCACCTCTCTCACTACCAGTCCCCATCAGGAACTTTTGAGTTAAATCCTGAATTTTACATATAGAATTATTAAAACTAACAATCACATTATTATCCTTAGACAATTTATGAGCAGACAATAAACCGACATGATAACCGGGAACAACCAACACATCTTTAAGAATCAAATCATTACCAAATTTAAAGCGCCAATTTGTTTGACTAAAACAAGATCCCATTGGGATGTGCAATGATTAAGTTTAAGTGTGAAACATCCATTATATCAAAAAGATATGTAGTAGAAAAAGTTATGTGTTGACTTGCTCTGAATCAATAATCCACCCAATATAAGTACTATATGTACTTATATTAGAGTTAAAATTAAAAATCTACAAGAGAAGAAAGCGATAACACAATTAGAAGTTATAATTGTACCGCAACACTAGTATGAGACTTGCTAGCATCACATACTCTTGAGTAAATTCATTAATCTCGATATCGATCACTAGTAAGAGTATGAGTATTACTCTTACTAGTATCGATCACATTATTAACACTATTTTGATTCACATTTCCTTTTTAACAAAACCGGAGGATATCCAACCAACTCAAAACATCTATCAATAGTGTGACCGGTCATATTACAATGTTCTGAGACAAGATTAGACACCACCCAAACCTTCTATTGTTATTATTATTGTTTCTATTAGAGGTCCGATTATTGTTTTGAGAATTGGCATTATTAGGCTTAGGCTGCAAAGGCTGCAGCACCATTTTTAACACTTTTATTAGTCACATTACTATTCCTGTGTGATTCATCTCTAGACAAAGTAGCAAAAGCAGACTTAACATCGTGCAAAGGATCGATAGTAAGAATAAGGCTTCTCATGGCCGAACCCATCATCTAAACCCATAAGAAATTGCATTAGCCTTAAAAGGTCGAATGCTTTTTGAGCGGGGGCGATGTCACAAACACATGCGAGCGGATCAACAAGAGAGTCAAAGCGCCTCCACAAAGCATTAAATTCATGATAGTATTCGGATAAACTCATACGATCGAGTTAGAGTGTGAATTTTATGATGCAAGTTATAAATCACAGAACCATCTTCCTTATTGTATGTCTCATTTAACTCATCCCAAACGGACTTAGCATTAACAGAAAACACTTGACCTTTATAGAGGTCTTGTGAAATACAACCAAGAATCCAAGATAACACAACAGAGTTACATCTATCCCATCGAGTCGACGAAGAACATCGATGGTATCTCTAACACATTTCCATTAATAAACCCAAGCTTATTTCTAGTATGTAAAGCCAATCGCCTGACAGAGACCGGACCTTATAGTTCTCGGTCCCTTCAAGTTTGAAGGTAATCAATGAGCACCAATGTCTTGTGGGTGCAAGTATAACGGGTCATATATATCAAGTTTTAACTCACTACTACCCCTTACGGGCCGCGCTTTATCATCGGGACCATCAACCATGATGATCAAACAATAGAAAATAAAAGCACAAGCAAGAACTAGAAATAAACTAAAAATCAACAACACCTTGTAACTCCTCAATCACAAATAACCACCAAACAATCTCAACAACTCCAACAAACAATCCCTTAAACTACTCAACCTCCAAACAACCTAACCAAAAACTTAAGAAAAAAATCTAAAGAGAGGCTTGAGAGGTGTTACAACCACGCAAGCTTCCAACCGATCAAGAAGATCTAACGAGAGAAACCAATGCGTGAAACAAACACACGAGAACAAGAAAATAAACCAAGAATAAGAGAAAGCGAAATAAACACAAACAATAACCAAGTAACAACAAGAAACATAAAACAAGAACACAATGAAAACCAATAATACAACACGAATTAGGGTTTGATACGAGAAAACCCTAATTAAAACAAGAAACAATACTCGAGACTCAATTGAATAACAAGATCACAAGATCTTTTATCAATTGAACCGATAATCAACGAATCGAAAAACCCCAAAAATTAGAAACCTAATTTTGAAAATACAAATTACTCTCGGATCTTATCAATCCAAACACAAAACCACCGGAATAATTCCCAAAACAACAAGATCTAAACAATAGATCAAGAACCCCAAAATGAAGGAAACCCTAATTTTCAAAAAACGTTTTCAAGCTTTGGTATAGAGCAACCTGGCTCTGATACCATGTAAAAACATATAAACCAAAGCTAATTCACTTGTAAAACTGATTTAGAATGAACCCAGCCAACCTCCCCTTGGCTCACTCTTTTATTATATGAATCAATTGCTAATATAGCAAGTATGGTTTACAATACATAAACTGAAGAAATACAAAACAACTGAAGGGTTTCCTTCAAAACAACAATCACCAGAACTTAACGAGAGAGAGATACAAACTTTATCACACAGATATTATGATGAGAATGATGAGATATGTGAGAGAAGCCGACTTATATACTCTCAAGAATTAGAGATGCACTTTGCTCCCTTGAACTCTAAACATGAGCAGCTTTGGTCCTTTATCTTTGTAGAAATAGCACTATCGGTCCTTGTTATTTGATAAAGCTTATATTCAACAATTGCCATAGCATCTTTTCATTCATCCTTGTTACAATTTGAAAATGGGTCAACATGACTTATATTAAAAACACAAAAATTAACATGACTTGTATACATCAAGAAGACTACATTTCCTTTAACATTGCAAGACCAATAAACAAAGATGCGACATACTCTAAAGAAAGGCATTATCTCCGACATTAGAAGCTCCTCACGAATAAAGGCGACTTACCAATAATTAAACACCGCCATTATACTTTCTAATCACTTCATTCCACATATGATAACTTGTAATGACTATATTTCTATAAGCTTCCAACATACTAGCAGTTGTACTTCATTCAACACCAAAGCATTTCTAGCATGAACACAACTATGGAGACTACATTTCCTCTAGCAATATAGACAAAATTGCTTTATTACAATAAACGATCATTATCTTTATAAATTGTTTTTTTTATAATCACTTCATTTCCTCTAGCAATATAGACTAAATTGTTTTTCTATAACAAGCATTAGAGCAAGATAATGCAAGTGGTTCTTCTTTTTCAAGAACATGTATTGCAACTACCTTGAAACCATCGATGCAATTGGTATTCACATTAGTTTTGCAAGAAGTAATGTGAGAAGGAATTGCTTTACCTTAAGTGCTTCAAAAACCTTAATACGGTCACCTTCAAATGCAGGAAGAAGCTCCTGGTGAATTGGTTTAACAAGCACGTTCTATATATACAAAACTTATTAGCAGCATGCTCAATTTAAAAGCGTAAGCAACAACTTCACATTTACAAAAGTTACCTCAACTTTTTTAGGTTGTGCCAGTTTCTCTTTTGCTTCAAGAGACGCTCCAATTTTATCCTAGGCAAGAACATGTATCCATAACATCAATAAAAAGCTTGATACTACTAACTTAACATGTCAATTAATTGTGAAGCACGCTAATAAGCTTACAAGAGATCTATCAGCAATCCAAACACACTCACTCCAACCACAAGAAGTCTCGATTTCAGCCATCCACCAATCTTCAGCATAGTGATCCATCACATTTGGGAGATTTTGTCTGAACCGTAAACGGTTTTCATCTATCCCTAGACGTGTCAAATATAGATATACTCTCCCAATGAAGTATGCAAGTGACTCATTCTTTACGATCCCCTAGATAACAATGTTTGATTGTTACACACTTACAAACAGTATATTTATATGATATAAAATTAGAAAAACGCGGACATAAATATCAAATGAAAACCAACCATAGAAACTGCTTCACCAAGACAAAGTCTTTTTGCAAACTGCCCGGACATTTGCTCATCCCTTGGGAACATGAGAAACTCTAGGTTTGAAACTTGGGAATACTTTTGATGTGACTTGTCTTCAGGATCGACAAAGTGCTCTATCAGTGCAAGTGTGAATCTACTGAGTAGATGTTTCTGAGGAGATATCTGAAAGGTGAGAAACATCTATCAATTTCCAGCCGAACGTGTACCAATATTACCCATTTTGAACCTTTACTCAGTCCATCCCTATTCTATGTAATATGAAAAAGTGACAAGCGTGCTAAAGTAGCCTCAACTTTCAAATAACAAATTTGAAAACTTACATAAAGCATGACTGAAGCATAATAGATCACGATCTTAAGTTTTAAAGAGAAACACATTACCTCATTTCTGTGTGCCTCGCCAATTGTAGAACCAGTAAATGGGAGCTTGTACCCACTGAAATAGTGCAGGTTTTTAAAGCGATCAAATATGCCTTGTGCTGTTGTTACAAGGCTCTTGTATCTGAATTATATCAAATGCAAATTGTAACCACAAGTAATATATCAATTTAATTCATCTATGAATAAGTTGATTTGGGATGAGTTTTCTATATACAGAAAAGAAAAATTAGAAGGGTAACAATTTGAAATGCATAGATTATCATTGTAATAGAATTGGTTTTATAATCATAATTGTCTGCCATGGCCCAGTTCGACGCAAACAATAAAGTGTCAGTTTCAGCGTGTACCAATGTTTCGACCACCCAACATCTAGAAAGTATATAAAAATCATAGCCGTTGCAAGACATTTGGTAGATGATTATAAGAAAAATTACTAACTCAGAGTTCGCATCAAGTTGAGTCTCGAAGAGAGGATTCCTGGTATTGGTTTCCACTATGTCAAAGTCATTGTTGGCACCAAGCTGTTCGGGACAAAGATCATTGAGAACCGCGAGAACGTGTTTAAGTTCACGGGTCTTGTCATCTTTAACCATATGATCAGTATCTATATCAACTTGACCTGAAGCTTTCAAGACGGAATCTCGGGTGAGAAGTTCTAGCATACCATCCTCCATAACAAAATGCTGATAAAATTTGAGAAAAAAATATTAGAATCTTGTGCGTAACATCAGTTTACTAAAACTATAAACATAAAGTGGTAAACCTCTGGCTAGGAAAGATTGTCCTAAAATCAGCTAGGAGGTTGGAGTTGAGAGTTGTTCAAATAATAATAAAGATGATAAAAGTGGTTAAAATAAAATAGTACCTTATGCCAAAATTCAGTGACACGATGGGCGACGAGATCTCCAGAAGCTCCATAATCGTACAAAGCAGCAGCAGCATTTGAGTCCTCCACCTTGGTATAAAACAAAATTCGTTCAAGAGCATAAAAAAGAGACTTACGGAAGGCTTTCTTGACTTTGAGTTGACTTTCAACCCACCATTTCACGATTTTCAAAACATCTTTTTCATCCATGTTTTTTGTCTCCATGGTGGTTGTTTGTCTCCCTGTGGGGGGTTGGGTGCGAGTGTTGCCTCACTTTTGGAGCACTGGGTTTTGATGGCTATGTTTCAAGAATTGGTTAAGACCACTCTTCTAGAAGGCTTTCAAAGGCCGCGTGAGGCTTGAATGATGGCACACCATGTTGCCACGCCATTTAATGGCACATGTTTTTTTTAAACTCGATATATATAAATTATGATATAAATATATAAATATTTTCATACTTTGTGCGCTTATGTCGCGTCAGATATAAGCAAAACATGGCCATGGCGTGAGGCTTTGTCGTACGCCACGCCAGGCCTCACGCTATTTATAACCTTGGTTGACAAGTTACATTTTTTTTTACCCGTTTACGAATTTGAACAGTGCACATGCTTCTTTTAAATGGACTTTTAAATATTATCTTTTAGATTGATTAGTAGATGACTTTTTAACCACACACGTGTCTTCCAACGAATTTTAGGCGACATTTCAACATGAAATTATATTGTTTTCGATGTATTGTTTTAAGGCGACACAACTTTAACGCTAGGCGAGTGTTGGGCGAGTCCTGGGCGAATGACGAATGCTAGGCGAGTTTAAATGTTAGGCGACGGCCGGACGAGTGTTGGGCGAGTGCTAGGCGATGAAAAATGATTAGGCGACAAAAAATGTGCTATAGGCGATCATACCACCTGTATTTTTTAAGATTTGGTCGGATAAAGTTTGTGCTTTAATACAAGTAAAAACTTAGGGTGTGTTTGGTATAAGGGTTTCAGAATCAAGGAATGAGTTTGATATCCATTATTATTGTTTGGTAAGTGGATATGGAATCAAAAAGTGAGTTTGAGTGGTATTTTTATGTGAGACCATATTTTATGTATTAAATCTATTATTTTCATAAGTTTTCTATAATAATTTTTTTTACTAATGCGGGCTCACACCAATGTGATAGCTATAACTTAGGGAGGTGATTTGCGGCTCCAAAATTTGATTGGCACACTCAATCCTTGCAATAAGCAGTTGTACATATGTTACGTAAGCGCCTTCGTATTTGTACATTGGGTGTGCCAATCAAATTTTGAAGTGCCAATCACTCCCATAACTTAAACTTTATACAAAACACAAACAATGGAATTGATATACGATTCCACCTCTTATCAAACCAAACCTATCGTGATTCCAAATTGCAAACCAAACACACCCTTACTATTTCCATATCAAAAATGTAATATTCAATGCATAAAGTATAAATGGTTGTTGAAACTGTTGGAAATATATATATTTACAAACACGTAAATGTCCGGATTCGAACTTGTGACCACGGGATTGCACACATTAGCGAATGAGAATTAAAGTTAAATAATTAATGTTAATGTTTACGATTAATTATTGCACATTAAGTCCGGATTAACGATCGTTAAGTATTTAACGGAAAAATGACTAACGACCGTTAAATGAAAAGAGAAAGGACTAGTAATGAAAAATCTTGAAAAGGAAAAGTTATGGGTTTCTCTTGGGCTTGTCTAGTGGCCGGCCAAGGGAATGGGTTCTCAACCCAAGCCCTAACTTGTTCCCAAAGTTTTCCATTCACTATATAAACAAGGCTAGGTTCTAGGGTTTTTCATAACTTTGTGCATTGAATTAACCCTAGATCTCTCCTTTCCTCTCTCTTGTCCCTATTCGGCCGAACACCCCATTGTTAGGGAGTTTGGTTTCGCTTTTCCTTAAAACGAGGACTTGTGTTAGATCTAGCAATCGCTGATTCGTTGGTTAATTCGTGTGTACAAGAACGTGGTAGTAAGACACTATTCTTACACCAATTGGTTTGAGTTGTAGAGCGGTAAGGACAACTCTTTAAACCACTTCTTTGTTTTGCTCAAGAGATCGACATTCGCAAGAAGTGCGTTACGCATACTTTCGGTTAATTATTTATTTGTTATGATCTTTAGTCTTCCATTGTGTACTCTTGATGTCTACATGTTATTATTGTATGTCATGTATTATAAACTCAATGGTGCCATCACGAGCCTTGTATAACAAGTAATTAATTCTTGAAACACATAAATAAAATAAACATGTTGTGTTATTATTTGTATCGTAGATCTAGGGTTTGCAAAACCTAAACCCTAATTTTTTAGGGGGGCGTTTATTTTGGTGCCCTAATTAGGGTTTTGTAAACTAAAGTTTTAATTGGATTAGAAACCCTAGGATGCATGCAATTTTATGTGTATTGCGTAACTCTGTTTAATTGCATTAATTGTTAAGTGTAATTTTATGTCCATGATAATTATCTGCATGTTTTATCATGGATCTGCTTTTATTGTATGTTCTACTTGTTTAAGTGATATACACTAAATTATGATAGATCTAAAATTGGGAAGACCTCGATCATTATTAATTTAATCAATTATGTGCTATGTGGTATGTATTTAATTTTGACTTACATAATCGATGAATCGATGCATGTGGCTCACCTTGTACATAGATGAAAACGGGTGAAAGTCTTAATTAAATATATGCATATTGACGAGATCTAGAATTGGTTATTAATAGGATTTATCAAAACGTTTGCATGTGGCTATTTGATATGCATGACTTATTTTTGTTATGCATTCATTGTTTATTTGTTTATTTTATAAATACTTGCTTGTTTGTTTTGTGTAACAAGGGTATTTTACAAGAAAATAAACTGACCTAAACAATGGTGAAACATGTATTTTTAAGCATAGTAATCATAATCGTTTAATTGATTGGTGACTTTGGTACAAATGGTGCGAGCAGCTCACCCACTAGAATGAACTATAAAGGGTTAATAAAAAGTGCATGATCGCACCGAAAGGATGTCTAAGGTTATGCTTTTGCGCTTACGGTCCTCTCACTTGTAAGTTCGAATGGAGCTACTTAGTAAGCCATTAAATGTGCAAGCTCATCTTAAGGCGAATTAGTTTTAATTCCATGCGCCACGGTGGTAATTATCGAAACACTAAGTGTTTACACTTATGCAAAAGTGCGGTATAATGGATGATAATTAACACTAAATTCCTTGATTGGTGAATCCAATACCTCAATTAAAGTTTGATGATGAAAAGCTAATACATTAAAACAAGATATAAATGTTTTAATAAAAACTATGCTACAAAGATGAATTCATGACATCTTTGTACATATTTGATTTGACATCAAAATTATTACCCTTTAAATTTAAGTTATATGCCATCGAGCGAAGCGGAAACACCTAAGATTACTTTCTATTTGCGTGAGAGCGTGACTTAGATCGTAATCAAAGGGTAAAATGTCCACGTGTCGTGAGCGGGCATGGACGATTTTGCGGTTTCTTAAGTTGGACAACTTAATTGAGTTAGGCGGTGAGCGGCAACTCAAGGCATAAGATAGGATAAAACATGTTTACATGGCGATTGAAATTGGCTATATGTAAATCCCATAAATCTAGGAATTGCAATTGATATTGGCAATTGAGCAAAAGCTCTACCATTTTGTATAAGGTTCATTACTAGCGGATCAGCGGCGTGATGAAATTATGACAATTTGGATCCTAGTTTTCAATAATAATTAATTGGTTATATGAATATGAACCTTGGGTATTTAATTGTTTATTGAAAAGGAAAATTATCAAAATACTAATTATGGTTTTTGAACTTTTTACGTAGATGGCTCAACACGAAAACACTATGAGCTTAATGAGTGCCGCTTTCAAAGATATGATTGGAAGGACAAGTGGTAGCCCTAATTTCAATGATTGGCATCGTTCACTTAGGATCATCCTTCGTGTTGCCAAAGGGTTGAAATTTTGACTACACCTCTGCTCGATGCTCCTCCCAACACGGCAAGCTGCTCTTGAACAAGAGGCATATCGTGTTGAATATGAGAAGCACAATGATGTTGCGTGTCTAATGCTTTGGGGATGTCGCTCAATTGCAAAACAATTTGAACACTATCGCCTATGAGCATGCTAGATGAACTCAAGCGTATGTTTGAGAAGCCACCAGCGGTGGCTGTATGAACTAATTAAAAGGTTCACACCGCAAGCGGGAGGTTGGAAAATCTGTCTCGACCACGTCCTCGAGGCGAAACATCACTTGGACCAATTGGAGAAGCTCGGTGTGGTTACTCGAATGATGTATGTGTCGGCCTCATCAATCACTCCCTTAATCGGGATAGATTTGGTGATTTTGTGCGAAATTTTAACATGCATTGCGGGAAGGCGGTGAATGAGTTACATGCAATGCTTGTAGACTTCGAGAAGAGATTTCAAAGAAGGCTCCTACACTGTTGTGCTCGCAATATGAGGTGGTAGGTGAATAAGCCTAAGCCGCGGATAAGAAAGGAAAGGAAAAGGAAAGGAAACAAATTGTCATCCCACGACTCCTAAGAAGAACCACGGAAAGAAAAGGAGAATCCTAAGAAGGATTTAACTTGCCACCACTGCAACTCACCGGGTCACTGGGCGGGCTGTCGGTTTATCTCAATGAGTGCCTTGAATAAAAATAAGATGGTGCCTAGCTCATCGGTATTTTTATGTTTGAATTATTTTCTTTTCCTCATAAGCAAAATTCACGGATATATGATACGGGATGTGGTACTCACATCCGTAATACATCGCAGGACTTAGAGGAACAAGGAAGGCGACTGTGGAGAGAGATACTTGTCGTTGGAAATGGAAGCGTGCGGTTGTCGAAGCCATAGGGACTTTGATTTAGTGTTGCCTTGAGCTTAATTTTAGAACTAAATAATTGTCATTATGCACCTCCATTGTTAGGGGTGTTATTTGATTTCTTTGTTAAAATATATTGGTTTTGTGCACACTTTTACGAGTTATGGAATTTGGTTTCTTTAAATAATGTTTTTTCTTTAATGCAATTCCTATGCTTGGTGTGTTTGAAATTGATATGGATGGTTGTGTATCCAATGAAAATAATTAGTTGTATAGCATTAGCAATAAGAAGAGCAAGTTGAGCTGTGACTCTTCTTATCTTTGGCATTGTCGCCTTGCCCATATTGGCAAGAAAGCATGGAAAAGCTACAACACGATGGGCTTTACAAGCGGTCAATGATGAATCATTTGACAAATGCGAGTCTTGCATAGTTGGGAAGATGACAAGGAAACCTTTTCACCACAAGTGGAAAGGGCTTCGATCTACTTGGATTGATACACTGCGATGTCGTGGTCCACTTAGACATGTGTCAAAAGCGTGGTGCTTCCTACTTAACCTTTACGGATGATTTCGATCGTTATGGTTATGTTTATTTACTTAAACATAAACATGAAGTCTTTGAAACATTTAAGGTTTTCAAAAGTGAAGTAAATTACAACTTGGAAAGAAGATTAAAGCTCTTGATCCGATAGAGGTGGTGAATATATAAGTCAAGAGTTCAAAGATTACTTAGCTAAGTGTGGAATTATCCGAGAACTCACATCTCCTTATACTCCACAACAAAATGGTGTATCGAAAGGAGAAATCGTACCTTACTTGACATGGTACGATCAATGTTTGAACTTACGACTCTTCCTTTTACTTTTTGGGATTATGCCCTTGAAAGCGCTATTCGCATTTTGAATATGGTTCCAACGAAGAAGGTTGTTAAAACTCCATATGAAATATGGTGGAAAAACTCCCAACTTTTCTTACTTAAAGGTGCAGGGATGTGAGGCGTTTGTTAAGCGTGACTCACTGATAAGCTCAAGCCGGATCATGTTAAGTGTATCTTTGTAGGATACCCTAAGGAAACTATGGGTTACTATTTTTACTACCGGATGAGAACAAAGTCATAGTGGCTAGGTATGGAGATTTCCTTGAAAGGAATCTCATATCTCAAGAACTCGGTGGGAGAGTATATGATGCGGAATATGATCAAGAAGATACAACACCTTACGAAAATACTAGCCAACTTCAAGAAGAACACGAAAGCTTAGGTGCTCCTCACGAAGTTGTTCCCATTCGTAGGTCCGAAAGGACTATCGTGCACTGACCGTCTATGTCTTAACGTGGGGTGGAGGAAAATATGGTTGGGGATCTTAATGAACACGCCAACTATAAGGCTACCATGGGCGATCACGAGAAGGATAAATGGCGATTGCTATGAATGGGGAAATGCAATCCATGAAAGATAATGATGTCGGATTGAAGTTGACCTTCCTCCCAATGCTAAAGTCGTTGGAAGTAAGTGGATCTTCAAAAGAAAACCGACATGGATGGCAATGTACACACCTACAAGGCTCGTCTAGTGGCTAAAGGTTTTACTCAAACCTATGGCATTGACTACGAGGAGACATTCTCTCTGTAGCGGACATAAGAGCTATTAGGATTCTCATAGCTATAGTCGCACACTATGACTATGAGATTTGGCAAATGGATGTCAAAACCGCTTTTACGAATGGCCGTCTAGATGAAGACATCTATATGGCATGTAGGAGGGTTTGTGAATCCATCATTTCCTAACCGTGTATGCAAGCTTAAGAGGTCCATTTATGGACTAAAGCAAGCATCAAGGCAATGGAATAAAAGATTCGATGGAGAAATCAAAAGTTTTGGATTTACTCGAATCTTGATGAGTAGTGTGTATATCACAAAGCTAGTGGGAGTCGTGTTACTTTCCTTATTCGTATGTCGATGACATATTAATCATGGGAAATCATATACCAAGTCCGAATGAGGTGAAAGCCTATCTTGGTAAATGTTTTTCGATGAAAGACTTAGGGAAGCGACATATATACTCGAATCAAGATCTACATGGATAGATCAAGGCGGCTAATTGGTTTAAGCCAAAGTGCTTACATTGACAAAATATTGAAGAGATTCAATATGCAAAATTCCAAGAAGGATTTTTGCCAATGCAAGTAAATCATGGTTTGAGCGACCAAGGTGTGCTTCACACACTGAGGTGGCGGCGTATGAAGAAAGTTCCTTATGCTTGGTGTAGGATCTATCATGTACGCGGTGCGATGCACAAGGCACGATGTGGCGTTTGCTCAAAACTTGACGGTCGGTATCAACGAATCCGGTGAAATTCATCGAATTTGCATTAAACATATTCTCAAGTACCTTAGGGCTACAAGAGATATGTTCATAGTGTATGGGGAAATCCGAGCGAAGCGCACATTATGAGTTCTTGCGATGCATCCCGGAAGTGTGACAAAGATGATCTGAAGTCTCGGACGGGTTACATATTTGTTATAAATGGAGGTGTCTGTGGATTGGAAGAGCAAGAAAGCAGACAACACTTGCAATGTGCGCTCTGAGAAAGTGAGTACATAGCGCGTCGAGGCGCCATGGAAGTTGTTTGGATAAGGAAGTTTGTTTGGGGCTTGGTGTTATGCCGTCGATTGAAAATCCTATTAAAGTATATTGTGACAATTCTGCTGCAATAACTTTATCCTAGACAATATCACTATGTTCGAGAGCAAGTCGAGATAGGTGAAATTGAGTTGCTCAAAGTTCACACGGATGATAACCTAGCAGATCCGTTAACGAAGGCCTTACCTAGTGAAAACTTAATCATTTGTCTGATAAGTTTGGACTTCATTTAGCTAGTAGTTTCATGCCCATCTGTGACTATGTATTTTAGATAAAGGATATTGTAAACATTATTATTGAAATGAAATAAAGTATTTTGTTATGTTTATTATTCATTTATTGTGATGTTATCCTATATTTGCATGTTTAAATCCTTGAATAACTTAAGTTATTCTAAATAGTCCATTGTCAATCAATAACATGGGAATGATATTGAATTAAGACAAATCGAGTATTAGTTAGAATATACTTGAAAGTATATTGATGCGTAGCATGACTAATTTCGATGATATTCAATGTATTGAGTATAGGACTTATCCCACCCGCATGATAATACTTTATGGATCTTTGTCATTAAGTATCTCATGGATATTTATCCTCGACTTGAGATACCGAGATATGTCATGGATGTAGTGCATTTTGTGAAGAAATCTAACGCTATCGAATGGTAGTTATAAGGGTTGTTTTCGAAGTGTTGCGAAATTTATGAATCCTCGCTTGTAGTCGAAATGGGATTTGTTTCCTTCAAATTTATTTTGAAGTATAATACTCTTGGGCCCTCGTAGGGTTGTTAAGATGTTTGCATGGCCATGCCCAAGGTCTTCGGAATACGTTCGGAAGAATTGGTAATCTTGATCAATCACATAAAGCGAGAAAGCGAGCAGTTAATTAAGAAATGAGTAAGACCCATATTCTTATTAACATGGTATTAGAAACAAAAGGATGAATATGATGATGAATCATCAAAACTTGGTTTTTCTCCAGAAAACCATACACGAGTTGTACCGGGGGCATTGGCGTGTTGCTAGACGCTAATCAATGTCATTTCACGTTTTGTAAACATATCCAAGTGGGAGCTGTTGGAAATATATATATATTTACAAACACGTAAATGTCCGGATTCGAACTCGTGACCACGGGATTGCACACATTAGCGAATGAGAATTAAAGTTAAATAATTAATGTTAATGTTTACGATTAATTATTGCACATTAAGTCCGGATTAACGATCGTTAAGTATTTAACGGAAAAATGACTAACGACAGTTAAATGAAAAGAAAGGACTAGTAATGAAAAATCTTGAAAAGGAAAAGTTATGGGTTTCTCTTGGGCTTGTCTAGTGGCGGCCAAGGGAATGGGTTCTCAACCCAAGCCCAACTTGTTCCCAAAGTTTTCCATTCACTATATAAACAAGGCTAGGTTCTAGGGTTTTCATAACTTTGTGCATTGAATTAACCCTAGATCTCTCCTCCTCTCTCTTGTCCCTATTCGGCGAACACCCCATTGTTAGGGAGTTTGGTTTCGTTTTCCTTAAAACGAGGACTTGTGTTAGATCTAGCAATCGCTTGATTCGTTGGTTAATTCGTGTGTACAAGAGCGTGGTAGTAAGAGACTATTCTTACACCAATTGGTTTGAGTTGTAGAACGGTGAGGACAACTCTTTAAACCACTTCTTTGTTTTGCTCAAGAGATATGACATTCTCAAGAGGTACGTTCGCATACTTTCGGTTAATTATTTATTTGTTATGATCTTTAGTCTTCCGCTGTGTACTCTTGATGTCTACATGTTATTATTGTATGTCATGTATTATAAACTCAACAGAAACACAGTTTGTATTTAGTACATATTAACCTAAATGGGAATGATACTACTTTTTACTTTACATGCTTTCTGGTTGGTGCAACGTTCTTAACAGGATTATTTTGTGTTTTGTACTTGTAGTGTGGCTCTAGGTGGTCCGTTGCTCAAATCAAGGCCAGGTTTGTGGCTCGTGTTGGACGTAGAAAGGATGGGACTTAAGCATTGTAAGCAGAATTTGAGAAAGCCAGATAGATTGTTACATACTTTTTCTTTAATGGTTTGTTTTCTTGTGGTACTAGATGATCTTGAATCATTTCAGTATGTGCAGTTTTGATCTCTGATTTTCCTTCTCAACAATTCTTTGAAATCTTAATTAGACCACCTTCCTTACCCATTTGCTATGTGCTATCTAGTTTGTGATACCATTTCAGATCAAAACAAATAGTTTAAGTACTTCCTTTTAAAGCTCATGTAAATGTATCGAAGTAACGTCTTTGTAGAGAGTATTTTCAAACGTATATAACAGGTCGTTTTTATCAGAATACTAATCATATAAACTTGACTGCTAGAAAATCAATTTATGTCATTCATTGGTGTGTTAAGTATGTCATTAATTGACATCTCAAGTATATTTTGTGATTACTGTGTTAAGTATGTCATTAATTGATATCTCAAGTATATTTTGTGATTTTAAGTTGCAAACACAGTTCTTTCATTCTCCTGTTAAAATTTCTTAAAACATATTGTGACATTAAAATTCCTTTTGATAATAAACCTCTAGGCTTTGGTGTAGAGCCAACAATACTATGTCCTTTAGTAAACAAGGGTTGGATTGACTTTATTTATTTATTTATTTATTTTTTCTTTCTTTAAATCCTAAAGTCTGATTCCTTGTTAAATCCTATTCTATCTGAAAATGACAGCTTGTTGATACAATCCCAATTCAAATTTTCCTCAAACTATGTGATTTATATCGAGAGTAAATTACGTCATTCGTCTCTTAAGTTGTAAAAAACAATGCGTTCACTTTCAATTTGAAATAAATTCACCATTTTTCTCCAATGTCTTCATTTTTTGACTAACAGATGTTAGTCAAAGCAGGTTAGATGCCTACATGCCTTTCACATGTGAGCAAATTCATCATTTCTACTTTTATATAAAATAACACGTAAAAATAAAAACATTACATAATTCAAATAAATAAAGTATTACATTTAAACCGAATTTTATACATTTTAAGGACTAATAATCTAAATTTAAAAAAAAAAAAAAAAAAAAAAAAAAAAAAAAACTAATCAAGGATTGGAATTGTAAGAAAAATAAGTTAAAAAACACAACGGACTAAGAAAAAAATTTAATAAATACAATGGGTGATCATGTAGTCATTCCGTCTCAAATTAATAGTTCGCGTTTTCTTTTGGGTTGTCTCAATTTAGTTATCCACTAATAAAAGAGATAAGGTTGTTTTATCAAGTATACTATATTACCCTTCTTTAAATTACTTTTACAAACTCTAGAAAAAACATAATTATTGAGTAAATTACGCAACTGGTCCCTAAAATTTTAAAATTCATGGATTTAGTCCTAGCTTCTCAAAAATTGAAAATTAGTCCCAACATTTTTTATTAATTACAAATTTGGTCCCTTTTCGGTAACACTCGTTACCTTTTCTCGTTAGTCAACACATGCGTTTAAAGTGTGATGGGTATGTCGGTAATTTTCAATTTTCTGCTACACCATTAGTCCCTTAAGTTTCTAGTTATCAAATTCAAAATAAAAAACTCTAATCTATACAAACATTATTCTTCAACCTCTCCTCTACCACCACCATTACCACTTACCTCAAATTCAAAACTTATACACAAACTTTTCAACACGGATATTTCCCAACCTAATTTTAAACATTAAGTCAAACACCCCCTAGTAACTCCTTTAAGAGGGGGTTTAAAATATTTCGGGTACCCCAATCGAAGTTTTGTTTTTTTTTCAAATAACTTAAGTTTCCATGGTAATTATGATGATAGTCATTTCAGCTGTAAATCTAAGCCATCTTTTTATTTTCTTTCGAGACGTTCAGACAGGTAATGATTTCAATTCCCATTTAGCTTCTTGGATAAGCTTGTTGTATTTAAAAGGCGGTAAAACATGAGCCATTTTATTCTACACTTACCATAACACATATCTTAAAGAGATTAAAAAAATGACGGCTAACGACTCGAACTTTGTTTCAGAAAAGATTGTGTTGCAAGTTCGTAAGGAGATTGGTAAAGAGTGGGAGCTACAAAAAAGAAAATTCATTAAATTTTCCAAAGAGTTTCTTGACACTGTTTATGAGAGGACACTTTTGATAATGGAGCTTGATAGGGTGCCTCTGTCACCGGCTGCGGAAGAGGGTTTGGATTTTTTAAGGTTGATTAGGGACCATGAATTTCTCAAAGCTAAGGCTATCAAGCACACGAGTGATGAGGCAGAGAGTCACATGCTTGAGAAGGTTGTTTTTCTCAAGATGATCGAGCGTATGTGAGGGGGATGTGGTTATGGTTGTGGTTTTTGCGTTTTGCTGTTTTAGTTTGTATAGTTTTGAATGTTATGTATATGAATGAACTTGGTTACCTATATTATGAATCATTTAGTGTACTTGATATTTTATGTGTTTATGGTGGTGTTTTGTTACTCTATAGTTTATCAAGAACAATCAATGGTTTAGTCAATGGTATTGTGATCCTTACTCGTTTGAAAAATACATTTTCACGTTTGCATATAATAGTTGCTCATGTGCTAACAATCTTCGTCACACAACACTAACATCGACTCTAATTTTGTTTCTTAACAATCTCGACCACACAACACAAACTACTCAACCACTAAATTTCTTTCAATCTTATCTCACCTAAGAACAAACCTTTTGATTTGATTTTGAAAAAGACTTTGGCTAAAGATCTTGTTAAGGTCTCAGGTAGGTTTTATTTTGTTTCAATGTTGTGTCTTTGTAAATCGAACCACAAACAAAAATACACAATCCTTGAAACTGATTCTTATTATGGGTTTGTTGTAATGTTTGGTTGGTTGAAATTGTTTCTATTTTTTGGGGGGTTTTTGCTTCAAAGATTGATGGTGTGTTTGTTTCGATTAGATCTTTAATGGCGTGTTTAAGTACTTGATAAGAAAAACCCCGAGATCTTGTTATTAATTTTCATTTTGATATCAAAGATATAGATTTATGATGACTTTTCTCTTGAATTTGGATCTAAAATCTGAGACATATGAAGAAAATACTGAGCCTTGAGTAGAAATTTTCTTGTGTTTTTATGATGTATAAATCTCGGGGGACTAGTTGTGCTAATCTAAAAGAATATTGAGATATTGAGTTCAATTTTTGTTGTGTATTTTGTGATGTATAATAAGAAATATTTTGTGTATAATAAGTGCGGATAGGTTGCCTTCGTTTTGTATTACTGGTAACTTGATAAGAGAACAAGATAAATGGGTTTTGATTTTTAGTTGTACAGTGGAGATGATGATAGCGGGGTCGGTGGTGGTACGGTGGTGATGTTGGTGGTGGTGCAATGGAGTTGTTGGTTGTGATGCAGTGGTTATGTTGGTGGTAGTAAAGTGGTGATGTTAGTAGTGATACGGAGAGTTCTTGGTTGTGGTACAATGGTGATGTTGGTGGTGGTATAGTTTGTGATGAGGATGAAGAATTAGAAGACATTAATATAAAGCACATTACATTACATTAATACGTTATAGAATAATACATATAAAAACACATTACATTAATAATACGTTATAGAAAAAAAAACATTACACAAATAAAAAACACATAAGAAATACATATAACATAATACGTTATAGAAAAAAAACATTACACAAAAAAGAAAAGAAAAAGAAAAGACAATCATATTTGTTTTGTTTTATGCATCCAAACAATTTTAGCGCTCACTTGATTTTGTATTTTTCCCGCCATTTGAAACAAATCAAAAGCAATATCGTTATCTTTTGAAGATTCTTCTTTTAGAAAAGTCTCAAGCAAAGCACGTTTTTCTTGCAAAATATCGTTGCATTCCTTGTATGCTTTAATCATATCATCTTTAGCTTTGCTCGCGTTTGTAAACAATTGTGCTGTGTCGACAAGCGCTTGCATAAGTCTGTTATCCTCATCAACTTGTTTTAGTACTTTAGCTTTGATTTCCTCGATGATATGTGAAAGAGAACAAGCCATAAGATTTTTTGGTGTGATTAATTTGAGATTGGGAGTAAGAAAAATGAGTTGGTGTGGTGATAATTTATTTAATGAGATAGGAATTTATAGCAATTTTGAAAAGAAAAAAAAAGTATAACACAACGGTTAGAAAAAATGGCCATATTTTGAATTTGATAACTGGAAACTTCAGGTACTAACGGTGTAACAGAGAAAAATTGGAAATCACTGACCTTTACTCATGTGTGTTGACTAACGAGAAACGAGAAAAGGTAATGAGCGTTACCAAAAAGGAACCAAATTCGTAATTAATAAAAATGTTGGGACTAAATTTACGATTTTTGAGAAGTTGGGACTAAATCCGCGAATTTTTAAAATTTAGGGACTAGCGATGTAATTTACTCTTAATTATTTACTAGTTAAAGTGTGAACTCTAAAAGTAGGACAAAGAAGCTGTCAAAATGTAAGTATTTGTGTGAAAATTATAAGGGAGTGATATTTACTCGGATCATTTTGATCCGTACACATGAAAATAAGATGCATCTACAACTATACCCTTAATAGTCTTTGCTTATAATCCAATTTACCACGTCCTCAAAACCCCGTGATTATAGTTGTAATCATTTTCACTTGAAGGATAATAAAACGAGTTTAATTGTTATGGTTAATTTCATATATTCTCAATAAAATATTTTAATGTCATATATGTCCCAACTAAAACTCATAATGTCATATATATCCAATTTAGTCACAAAATTCATATATCTACCCATTTTACTGATCATTTATTATAAGTTTTTTAAAAATCCTAATAATAATCAATTTAAAATGAACCAATTGGTTTATTTCGGTTAGTAGCACCAGCTCTTTCCGGAGCTTGATTTACCAGTGTTCAAGTCTCGTAAGAGACAAAAATCGAGTTTTCCTCATAGTGCGGCCGTGAGTTCAGGGTTTCCTTCGCGGATCTCTCCTAGTGGTTCGGATCCCGAGGCCGCCTGTTTGGATGGTTTAACCGGAGGTTGGATTTGAGTGTGATGCGTTCTTTAAAAAAAAAAAAAAAAATCAATTTTATATGTATAGGCTATTTACCTTTATTAATGGGGGGCAAATATTCCCCCCTTTTTAGTCTAATTTAGGTTTAAAAGAAAATAAACAAATGTGGTGATTGTATGATCAAACTTGCATGTACACAATAATCACCAATGGGAAAAAAAAGCAAACTTCCAAATTCTATATCACCGTGAACAACAATTGTTAATTTTTTTTCTAATGAAATCTCCTTAGCTTGGATACATTTTGAAAGAAATCCATTTAACACTCAAACAAACAATGGGCTCTAACTTTTTAAAGAAATGAAGCGTCATGTTCACCATATTAAAGTTTCTAACATAGTCCTCAGTTGTGGTGGTCTAGAGCCTTAGAATTTACTTTGATAATGTGCAACTTCTTTAACAAGATGAGAATTGAAAAAAGTAAAGTGCAACGGCTGCAAAATATACTAACTTTACAAAAATAACTTAAAGAGCTGCGCAATGTGAAAACTGATAGCTCAATATGAAAAAGAGAAACAATGGGTATTTAATTCTGACACAATGTAGAAACTACTAATCCTTTTACACACAAAACAATATTATATATATATACAAGAAAACTCGATAAATTAATACTCGATTATTTAATAAACTCTCTAAGATAATATTTTTGCGGTCCCGACTGGGATAGGGTCTAAATTAATAATTCACTAAAATTATAAGATAATACATTTTGATAATTTCTTTAGACCCATATAAAATATAAATTAATAATTCCTTATATATAGCATATTACATGAATGATTTATGAAGGTTTCTTGAAAAATGACTCAATTGTCTTTTGTTTTTTGTTGAAATCAATTTCCCTGAATCTAAACTCTAATTTTCCTTAGCATGGTAAGAACTTACGGTGTTGTTTTCATAGCTCAACAAGAAATTGTTCAATGTGATTGCCGCTTTAATAGCTTCGTTTCGCGAACGGGGCTCCATTGTATAACTTTCATCATCTTCTTCATCGAATTAATAGCTTCATTTCGCGAAGGGGCTACTATAAATTAATAAAATATTAATTAATATATAAATTAATAATTATTAATTTATCGATTAATTAATAACTCTTTTAATTAATAAATTTTGGTGGTCCCAAGTGTATTATATTATAGAGTTTCTACTGTACTAGCTTAAAGACCCGCGGATTCGCGGAGTTTTTAAAAAAATATGAAAATGAGATAATAAGAAAACAACGAACGTCAACATGTTTCATTAATATAAAAAAGAAATAATGATATAAAACATGAATTATTCAACAATCAATTGAGTTTGTAACATTTAAAATAATTGGCTGTGTGTTGTCGTTTCCACATTTGATGGTCTTGAATAGCAAATGGCGTCTGTGAGCATGATTGGCTCCCAAACGGTCGGGTTTATTACAAGTCAACCACTTGTGAATGGTCAACCGTAATAAAAGCAGACGACTTGAGAACGCAATGCAATTAAGTCCGGAGGAGTTTAGTGTTTCCCGGGTCGTTAAGTCCCAACGGTATCAGGCGCATCGAATAACTAAAGCGTGTAGTGATCGGGTGATATTGAGCGGAAAAGGTTTGATAATACTAGATGACAACGGAAAAATATGAGAAAGAAAATTAGAAAGATAAATTATATTAAATAAACGCTATCACTATTTTTTTTTTAAATTCGATTATCTTGATTTTTTGAATTAAAACTAATTTTAAACTTTTAAAACTATTCTAAAATACTACTCCCTCCGTCCCAATTTAAGTGTCCACAATGGAATCTTTAGATGTCCCAAATTAAGTGTCCATAAAATATTTCAACCAATGAGAAGAGAGTTTAGTGGGTGAAAATGATATTTGATTGGTGGAGAGTGTAGTTAGTGGATTTTTCTAAAACTTTGTGCATATGAATAATGGACACTTAATATGGGACGGAGGGAGTAAAAATTATGAAAATAAAGAGGAAAATTGTGAAACTATTTTTCAAAATCTAAAATAACTAAAGAGAATTTTCAAAACTAATTTTGTATTTTTCGATTATTTTCTATTTTTATGAATTAAAAACTCTTTAAAACTAATTAAATGGCTAAAATTACAAATTTAACTAAGAAAATCTGGAAAAATTATTTTTGCTTTTATATTTATCTTAATCTATGAAAATTGAAAACTTATTTTTTGAAGTTTTTCGATTTAATTGCAATAAAGGTTAATTAAAAGTCCTAAAAGCTATTTTAAATAAGGAAAAATAGCAAACAGTGATGAAAAATTATGAAAAATTCAGGAAAAGTATAAAATAATATTCTAAATCTATGAAAAATATAAAAACTAGGGCTTATGTGTAATATTATGAAGCTGTGGTGAAACTGCTTAAGTAATAAGCAACCTAAATTAAGCTATAAGCTCTTGTGGTGAACCGAACCTACCACTACTTGAAATAGGCTAAATCTAAGTGGAAAAACTTAATCCAGCCAAATGAGAGCTTAGAATCCTATCACGAAAGCAAATTATAAAATTCCAAATTCTCTTATTTGGATTCAAAGCGAGTTGACTACTACTTTGTAGCTTGAAAATAAACCACTCAAATAAGTGAAACTCAAAACCGGATGTGGGATCCTAAACTAGACACGGCAAGGGACTTATAAACCAAAAATCGAGACCAAGGCAAGCTCTCATGAGCTTGTTGGTAACTCTGCACAAACTTGTGCACACTCAGATGTATCTTGAGCATGTGCGCATAGCACTTTCGACTTAATACACAAGTCGATTTGAAGCTTATAAAAATTACAAAATTCTACAAAATCGATTCCAACTCTTGACCAACTGAACTTGTTAAGTCAAAATTTCACTTGAATTGAACCAATAATGAATCAATGAAAATTCTACCAAGTTGGGTGAAAAACAGATTTTCCAACTTTTGACTTTTTATGACAGAAATGGATCTTTGACTTTGATGAACTTTGGATCAAACATGTTGAATGAAAATGATAATTAGAGGTGAAATGAAGCTACTGCAGGCTAAAGAACTGTTTTATCTACCTAAATGCAAGCTTATACTAACCTAAGCTAACTGATTTGAACACAAGATTAATTCGAACCTAATGTTGACTTTAAGTGTTCTAGAGTGCGATCTAACCAACGACTTAAGTCTAATAATCCTAAATGAGACTAAGCTAAGCGATCTTGAGCACAAACCAAGCCTTAAGCTCAATTTTAACCACAAAACCAAACACTAGTTTAGCTAAATGCTTAGCTAATTGCTCTACCTAGTTGATCCTAAACACGAGCGATAATGAACTCTTATAATCTATGACAATCTTAACCTAACAAAAGCCAAATACTCACTAATAAGTAATAACCTACAACATACAATAAAACAAAGGGTGGCACATGAGTTTAAACTTGAATTAAAAAATACTCACATGAGGTCCAATTTCATATCGACTTATCTAGAACCGAGATACCACTATTCTAAGCGGTACCAAATCCAAAACCATTTCTGTATCAACCAATTTCCATTTCCATAGTTGTTAACCAAAATTTCTTCACAGGTTGACTTTCGTTGACCAAATACCAACTTTGATTGAGCGGGTAGTGAGCTTACTACAAGCTATACTGACTTTAATAAGCTCACTTATGCTATAGAAAGACTTTTGAAGCACTGGATTTAGATTATTTAAAACTGCATAAATAAAAGAAAACTTAAAACAAGAAACTTGGATAAACTTTTAATTAGAACTTGAATTGGATTACAAACGATTAAGTAACTTAAATTTAGTACATAGAAAGCGAAAATTACAATTTAAGACTTAAACTAAGACATTGATAATAAAACGATTTTACAAGAAATTATAAAATTAACTCTCCCCCTCTAGCTTCTCTTCCTTTATTTATATAACAAGATTGCTCCCGTGTCTTGATCAATTCCCTTCTTTTTAGAACCATTGGATCACTTTGGAGTCAATTTTAGCCATTGATGGCTTTTTGGCGCCAAAATGAGATATTGCAACTGGGGTTGATTGAGTGCAAGGAAGGAGAGGCATTTAATGCATTTGGTTTGTTGTGGAGGTGGAGGGGACATGGAGAGGTGTATGTGAGCTGGAGGTGAGGGTTGATGGAGTGTTGTAGAGGGAGTGGGTGAAGATGGTGGGAAAAAGGAGGGAAAAGGGTGGGAAGTTTGACTGGGTGTTGACCGGGGGTTTAATATTAGATAGGGGGTTCAAGGTTCAAGGGTTGTTGACAGGGGTTCAAGGGGGGTTCAAGGGTGTTTTGTTTATTAATAACATAAGGACTAAACTTGCAATTCACCAAACTTGAGGGACTGAAATGGTAACTTTCCCAAACTTATCAAAATGGCCAAACATGCCAAGTTTCATTAGTACAAGGACCATAAAAGATAATTTTCCATTTTTTAAACTTCAAGGACTATTTTGCCAATTTTGAAACTTGAAGGACCAAACTTGTAAATTCTCCAAACTTTTACCCAAGGATCATTTTGATAAATTTTGATTTTGAAAGGACTTGGGTTGACTTTTATTCCAAAACAAATGCTCGAGGGATGATTTTGTCAAGATTTGAAAGTTGAGGGATGAAGCGCCAATTATGCAAACTTAGCTCGTTTTCATCGATTTTAAACATTTTGCATCCGAAACATATAAAATACAATTTTGGGATATTTTCGAGATTTTGATGCATTTCGAGTGTTTTTAAATGTTTTGCGATTGATTGACCAAAAATGATGAGTATTTACACACTCATCAATCCCCACACTAAACTATTGCTAGTCCCTAGCAATCTTTTGAAAAACTTAATGGTTGAATCTCTTTACCAAAAGCCATTACTTACGGAGTAGCCAAATGTTTCGATTCAAGTAAGAACCTTGGTACAATGATAACCATATGATTTTGAGCAAATCACCGACATCAACGGATTTGATTTGTCTTTACCGTAAGCCGTTTGCTACGGACTAATAACTCTTAGATAAAATATCTTTGGTGAGTCGATTACCAATTATGGTTTTCAAGCGCCTTTACCACAAGCCATAAACTTGCGGGCTAGCCAACTCTTCACTAATTAAAGATATGGTGGTGAACACCATACAATTTTGGGCAAATTGCAAGCCGTCAGCGGTTTGAGATATCTTTACCAAGAGCCGTTTGCTCTGGATTAGCCAATCCTTTTGTTTATTAGACATGGCGGATGATAACCATAAAAGTGAGTAAGTGCAAAACACTTACTCCAAAAAAATTTGGCCAAAAATGGGGAATAGGGTGGTATAATTACATGATAAAATTCGTGAGAATTCCTCCCACACTAGAAATGAATATTGCCCTCAATATTCAAAGTCTGCGTGATTATCGAAACATAGAACGTAAAAGGAAATACTCGGCCATTATTTTTATAATTTTTTTTTTTTTTTTTTTTTTTTTTTAATGAAAACTTATATACAACAATGGGAAGGAACTCCCCACACTAGGGTGGTAAAAATAGAAAGAAGTCAAATCGGTGAAAACCCATATGGTGTGCTCTTGTTTTTGATTCCCAGTCGCTAGCTTGACTCGACCGTATTCATTTGTTCTTGGGAAGCAGCGTGGAAAACCAATCTTGATCGGACTTTCGTTCACGGTGTTAATAAACATATGAATATCGAAAGTTCCACACCGGCGAGATACAACCGCGGTATTGTTAATAGTAGAAACTATAAAGGATGATACGGGGTCAAGATGGTGTCCTCATTCCGAAATAGAAAAGGAAAGAGCAACCACACCATCTGTGAAGAATGGAATAAAGATGTGCATGAGAATGCAAGTCCATTCCTCATCGATAAAAAGCAAATCACCATTTTGACATTTTTAAGCTTAGTCTTGAAGTTTGTATGGTGATTGTCAATGAAATTTCGGTAGGGAGGGTTGGAATCGGTTCTTCAATCAACCGATTTTCCGAAAAAGGATGTCCCCTCCGGATCAAAGTAAGTATTATCAATTCTGTTGGAATCGACTCATCACTAAGAAAAGCATCGACTTCCTTCCAAAGTTGTCATCTTCCTCATCCGGAGTGAGAGAAGGAATGGAAGAGTCGGAAATGGGACAAGAAATGAGTGAATGATCATTATATAGGAGATTTTCAATTTCTCCAAGATCGAAACCGACATCAAAGAGATCATCGTCACTTCGATGAAAGTGGGTGATGTGAGTGAGTTCATCGGTGAACTCCTCAAGAAGAGGATCGAGGCGTGGGAGTGATGCCTCGACATACTCGATATCTCCATAAGAAGCACAATCGTCGCTAAAATCGGAGAAAGTCTCAAAATGATCTAGAGAATACTCGAGAGGGAAAGAGAATCACATATGATTAGAAATTACACATGACTCTCTCGGGATTGGGATAAGGTTCTCAACACTAGACTTTATGAATTCGTCCGATTCCTTTTCGAGAAGCAGTGTCAAGATGCTTGTCCCCATGTTCGAGAGAATGAGTGGGAGTTTCGGGTGTGATAGCGATTATTTGAGATGGAATCTCAACTGCGGGATATCAATGATGAACTTGATGAATCTTTATAGAATTGAAGGATATCAAGTGTATCGTCATCATCACCGTCATCGGGAATAAAAGCAGGCCGAGAGCTAGATCATTTGCTTTTTCTTTTGCAATTGATTCCATAATAGATTTTTCATATGCATCTTGAGAATTTATTCTAGCGACACGCTCTTGACCAACAATTCTTCCATGGATTTTGATGAGTGTTTCTTTGACAAAGTCTTTAACTAAACCCTTAAGATCATCAATGATTTCCATTATATTTTGCATTTACGGAAGAAGTGCTTGATTCATTGAGTGCTTGTGGAAGTAGGTCATGATGCGATGTGTCAAAATTGTCACAAGGAAATGTATTCCCGTTTGATAATCCGGTGACGTGTGGACCTCCACGATAATCACAACGATAAAAGCGATGTGGGCGTGAGTTGTATGTCTTTGGAGTCATAATTGTTATCGGGAACACGCTCATAGACAAGCGTGTTTCTGATTGACAATCGAAGCGTAGTGTGAACCACCACAGTACTCACAGCAAGAAAGCTGTTGAGTGCGGGCTGGTGAATCATATGGATATTGGTTATAACCAAGGTTACGAGCATCGTGGGAAAAGCGTTCATAGACAAGCGTGTTTCCGGATTGACACTCAAATCCTTGGTGAGAACCTCCACAAAACTCACACAGATATGTCGGTATCTCATGATGTGGTGGCCGGTAGAATGAATCGATGTGTCATGGTAAGGATAGGGAGCTTGGTTATAGGCAGACCGTTTCACGACTCCACCATACTACAAGCGGGGCATTGCCACCATTATAAGGACTACCACACCATTGACAACCAAGAGGGTGAGGATGAGACATAGAAAGAATCAAATGTTTTCGGAGGGTAGGGATGAAGAATCAAAGATGTGAGAGGGTAAAGATGGATATTTTGGATTTTGGATAAACATTTTGTAAAAATAAGGAAGAAAATCTTTTGGGTTTTGATTTTAAGATGTTTTTGGATTTTTGGATTTTATAAGAAAATATAAATATATATAGATTGGTATGAACAAGGAGTGAATATTCAAATCACTAATCGCTAAGCGTAAGATTATTAGCACTGCTCCCAACAATGGCGCCAAAATTTGATTGGCTCCCAAACGGTCGGGGTTTATTACACAAGTCAACCACTTGTGAATGGTCAACCGTAATAAAAGCCGAATGACTTGAGAACGCAATGCAATTAAGTCCGAGGAGTTTAGTGTTTCCGGTCGTTAAGTCCCAACGGTGTCTGTTCGAATAACTAAGCGTGTAGTGATCGGGTGATATTGAGCGGAAAAGGTTTGATAATACTAGATGACAACGGAAAAATATGAGAAAGAAAATTAGAAAGATAAATTATATTAAATAAACGCTATCACTATTTTTTTTTAAATTCGATTATCTTGATTTTTTGAATTAAAACTAATTTTAAACTTTTAAAACTATTCTAAAATACTAAAAATTATGAAAATAAAGAGGAAAATTGTGAAACTATTTTCAAAAATCTAAAATAACTAAAGAGAATTTTCAAAACTAATTTTGTATTTTTCGATTATTTTCTATTTTCTATGAATTAAAAACTATTTAAAACTAATTAAATGGCTAAAATTACAAATTTAACTAAGAAAAATCGGAAAAATTATTTTTGATTTTATATTTATCTTAATCTATGAAAATTGAAAACTTATTTTTTGAAGTTTTTCCGATTTAATTGCAATAAAGGTTAATTAAAAAGTCCTAAAAAGCTTTTTAAATAAGGAAAAATAGCAAAAGTGATGAAAAATTATGAAAAATTCAGGAAAAGTCTAAAATAATATTCTAAATCTATGAAAAATATAAAAACTAGGGCTTATGTGTAAGATTATGAAGCTGTGGTGAAACTGCTTAAGTAATAAGCAACCTAAATTAAGCTATAAGCTACTGTGGTGAACCAGAACCTACCACTACTTGAAATAGGCTAAATCTAAGTGGAAAAAACTTAATCCAGCCAAATGAGAGCTTAGAATCCTATCCTGAAAGCAAATTATAAAATTCCAAATTCTACTTATTTGGATTCAAAAGCAAGTTCAAGCTCTACTTTGTAGCTTGAAAATAAGCCACTCAAATAAGTGAAACTCAAAACCGGATGTGGGATCCTAAACTAGACCTGGCAAGGGACTTATAAACCAAAAATCGAGACCAAGGCAAGCTCTCATGAGCTTGTTGGTAGCTTCTGCACAAACTTGTGCACACTCGACAGTATCTTGAGCATGTCTGTGAGGCACTTTCGACTTAATACACAGGCGATTTGAAGCTTATAAAAAATTACAAAATTCTACAAAATCGATTCCAACTCTTGACCAAGCTGAACTTGTTAAGTCCAAAATTTCACTTGAATTGAACCAATAATGAATCAATGAAAATTCTACCAAGTTGGGTGAAAACAAATTTTCCAACTTTTGACTTTTTATGATGAAATGGATCTTTGACTTTGATGAACTTTGGATCAAACATGTTGAATGAAATGATAATTAGAGGTGAAATGAAGCTCTGCGGGCTAAAGAACTGCTTTTATCTACCTAAATGCAAGCTTATACTAACCTAAGCTAACTGATTTGAACACAAGATTAATTAGAACCTAATGTTGACTTTAAGTGTTCTAGAGTGCAGTCTAACCACTGACTTAAGTCTAATAATCCTAAATGAGACTAAGCTAACTGATCTTGAGCACAAACCAAGCCTTAAGCTCAATTTTAACCACAAAACCAAACACTAGTTTAGCTAAATGCTTAGCTAATTGCTTCACCTTAGTTGATCCTAAACACGAGCGAGAATGAACTCTTATAATCTAAATGACAATCTTAACCTAACAAAAGCCAAATACTCACTAATAACCTACGACATCTGATACAAAAACAAAAGGGTGGCACATGAGTTTTAAACTTGAACTAAAAAATACTACATGAGGTCCATTCATATCGACTTATCTAGAACCGGATACCACTATTCTAAGCCAGTACCAAATCCAAAACCACTCTGTATCAACCAATTTCCATTTCCATAGTTGCTTAACCAAAATTTCTTCACAGTTGACTTCGTTGACCAAATACCAACTTTGATTGGCGAGTAGTGAGCTTACTACAAGCTATACACTTTAATAAGCTCACTTATGCTATAGAAAGACTTTTGAGCCCGGATTTAGATTATTTAAAGCGCATAAATAAAAGAAAACTTAAAACAAGAAACTTGGATAAACTTTTAATTAGAACTTGAATTGGATTACAAACGATTAAGTAACTTAAATTTAGTACATAGAAGCTGAAAATTACAATTTAAGACTTAAACTAAGACATTGATAATAAAAGCGATTTTACAAGAAATTATAAAATTAACTACTCCCTCTCTAGCTTCTTCCTTCTATTTATATAACAAGATTGCTCCCGTGTCTTCGATCAATTCCACTTCTTTTTAGAACCATTGGATCACTGGAGTCAATTTTAGCCATTGATGGCTTTTTGGCGCCAAAATGAGATATTGCAACTGGGGTTGATTGAGTGCAAGGAAGGAGAGGCATTTAATGCATTTGGTTTGTTGTGGAGGTGGAGGGGACATGGAGAGGTGTATGTGAGCTGGAGGTGAGGGTTGATGGAGTGTTGCAGAGGGAGTGGGTGAAGATGGTGGGAAAAAGGAGGGAAAAGGGTGGGAAGTTTGACTGGGTGTTGACCGGGGGTTTAATATTAGACAGGGGGTTCAAGGGTCAAGGGTTGTTGACAGGGGTTCAAGGGGGGTTCAAGGGTGTTTTGTTTATTAATAACATAAGGACCAAACTTGCAATTCACCAAACTTGAGGGACTGAAATGGTAACTTTCCCAAACTTATCAAAAGGGCCAAACATGCCAAGTTTCATTAGTACAAGGACCATAAAGATAATTTTCCATTTTTTAAACTTCCAAGGACTATTTTGCCAATTTGAAACTTGAAGGACCAAACTTGTAAATTCTCCAAACTTTTACCCAAGGATCATTTTGATAAATTTTGATTTTGAAAGGACTTGGGTTGACTTTTATTCAAAACAAATGCTCGAGGGTGATTTTGTCAAGATTTGAAAGTTGAGGGATGAAATTGCCAATTATGCAAACTTAGCTCGTTTTCATCGATTCTAAACATTTTGCATCCGAAACATATAAAATACAATTTTGGGATATTTTCGAAGATTTTGATGCATTTACGAGTGTTTTTAAATGTTTTGAGTTCGGTTGACTAAAAATGATGAGTATTTACACACTCATCAAGACTAATCAATATAATAATCAATGTCCATTCGGTGTACACCCAATAGTTCATAAAAACCCTTTAAACAACCACATATAGTTGTCCGTGTGTGAATACCGACTTTTGTAAAGCTAAACAAAAGTTATGTCTTTAGAGTAAGTATTTAGCTCCATTAATCCTTTAAAGCATTAATCCTTTAAAGCATAGGTAAATAGGTTCTTTGACCCGTGAAATTCACGGGTATTTTAAAGAAATATTGAAAAAATAATGAATAACATTGCATATTTTGAAGTTAGAAGTTAGAAAAAAAACAAATTAGGATAAGCAAACGTAAACCTATCATAGTCAAATAAAAATAAAAAAATATTAAAATAAAAAATACCCTCCTTCAATCCTTGTTTTCTACTAACGTGATATCCGGATACATGTAGTTGAGATCGCATATTGTGAAGCACTTCAAAGAACATATATTTCACAAACAAATATGGTAGTCTTTAGTTAGTTGCGACAAATTCAATTACATCGAGTTTGGTACTTTTGTTTGAGTAGGACTTGACCACTTGTAGATGGAACCCTTTTGATGGTTAACATCGATAGGTATCATGAAGAAAGAGCTATTCATTTGAGTCTTACAAGTGCCACCTCACTTTAACCCAACCACTTCAAAATACTCCATTTATCATAACACAAAACCTCCTTTCATTTAAGCCTCACCCACCATCAATTTTATTTTCTTATCCATTTTCAAACACACTAAGTTCATTTCATTCAATTAAAATTACAATACTATACGGAAAAAACACATACAATGAACCTACAAAAGTGTGTAAAATTTGTTAAAGTGAGGTAATATTTATAGTGTAAAAGTGTGTTTATTAAAATAAAATTAAAAAAAAAATAAAAACTTATAATTGTAACTTTCAAAGCGTTAACTGCAAAAGTGTGTTTGTCTTATTCACTTTGTCTAGCGGGAGAAGGAGTGTATGGCGAGGAGGGCGGTGTGGCGGCGATGGTGGCGAGGGCCACGTAGGCGCTAGCCCTCCTCGTTATCACACCGATTACTAATTTTACCAATATTTGTGTGTTAACAGATAATTATATTAAGCTAATGAACTATAAAAGTAGGGGACCAAAGAAATTGTTGCCTAAAACTTTCTTCACATCCATGTATTTTTCGAGAAGCGAAGGGGTATATTGTTACACTATTACATTGCTATGAAATTATCTAATTTTTACAGACTGTACTATATACAAAGTTATCTCAATGATCTCTCTTAGGAAATATTGTGTTTTGCCGTTTTGGTCCCCTATGAAACCCTTGAAGCTGATAATTTTTTTTTCTGTGGCATATGCGACTCGCTTACTTGCACCTATGCAAGGATTTAGCTCCCAAAGAAATAGTTATATCTGAGTTGTGTTTTACTTGTTGATTATCCATTGTTGTTGTTATGTTCAAAGTGGTCATCCTTCGGATGCAGTGGTCTTGGTGCACGCACATGGCCACATTCTTGTTAGCACATATAACTACTTATGTCGCTCAAAGAGAATTTCAGCCTCAACATGTTATAAAAATAAATATAGGGGCAATATGAGATTGCTTATTAACCTGCCTTTTGATACAACGTCCTCAAAATAAGTTGTTTCAAGCAGCTTATTTAAGCCTTTCTTTTTAAATTTAGTTACATATATTCAGTGAAAATATAATTAAACAATCACATGGATAAAATATTCCAAACCATGTAAAGATTGTAAATCAGTTATATCAAAACACGATATGGAAATGAATAGTTTCCATATCAAATGGTCCATTTAGTTTCCATATCAGATGGTCCGATTACGTAGCTTACGCACATTAGTAATCACGACATATAACAGCCTGAGTATATCAAATGGTCATAAAATCAAACTTACCATAATATAACAACTTCCTACGATGCTTGTTTAGCACTCGAAGCCTGCGACATCATTCCATAACATTCATTGTCCGAGAAAAGAAAAGTGTCCAACTATATACAAATTCCAAATGGTCCATTTAGTCTTTATTTATCATAAGGAAGTAAGGAACTCAACGTTAATGAGTGTCTATCAAACTTATTATGTTTTCTCAAAAGTGCCACTTTGACCCATTCGATACGTAACTTCATTAGCTTCTCTTTCTATCATATTGGACTCAATTATTTTTAATAGGTTCTCAAATATAACTTGAACATTGGGATATGTATACCATATCGTAATACCTTGTATGGGAAAGGATCCGATGAAGAGAAAATAAAATAAGAAGGATGAGAAATATTTGTAGCCACACATTTCAAATGAAGAATGAAATTCATGGAAGATGCATCTTTTATTGTAGGTGCATACGAAATGTCTTGTTGTGGTTACTTCTCATTCTACTTTTATTTCTCATTTGATCCATACTCTACCTTGTATAAAGCAAGATACAAATATATATGTAAAATAGTCAAAGACTCAACAACTGCTCTTCTGACTTGTTGTCCAGATTTTCTTTAATCATTTTTGACACAGTAATCAGCCTCATTGTCACCAAACTGATATTAAAACAAAAATAACGAAAATACGAAGATTTGTTGACATAAAAATTGCTTCTTAATTCCTTAGAATCATCAAGTTATGATTTTATTAATAGAACCAAATAATCATTACAGTAGTTATATTTTCCTGTACATGTACTTGTTTAGGTTTTTAAAGTTGTTCCTAATCATGTTTTGACACTACTTGGTTGTTGTGTGCTGCTAAAAATGGGATATGCTATTTGGTCATTATTTGGTGCATAAAATGGTATTATTTGGTTGTTGTTTGCTTCCAAATTTGACAATTGGGGCTGTATGATTTTTCCTTACTGTTTAAAATGGGACAACCTTAAAACATAAGCACAATCACACAACAAAAAAAAACTTAAATAATTAACATGAATAGCATAAAGATACCTCCCATAAAACTCTTCAACATGAGTATCTTTAGAACCATCATCAATCAAACTTTTACAAACCTTTCTATCAATCAAACAACTCCTAATCCTATTCCGCTTTGTTTCACTATTTACTATCTTGCCAGTTAACCTCTATAACCCCCAACCTATACTTCTTAGAACCGTTACCAACCTGTTGGTCCGGTGTGGAGAAAGCCAGGTGCGTGCATAAAAATAAGCCAAAACATCTTAGGTAACTACTGATATCTTTAGTTAGTTGCAAACTATGAACTTTATTTATTTTATTCATAATCCGCAAACTATGACTATGAAAGTGTTAGCATGTCACTTATATGATTTTGAAAAAATAAAGCAAAATATGCAACATCAACTTTTTATGGAACCATCATACCATCAATGTGAAAATTACTTATGTTTCTACATGCTCTTTTTCCATTTGCTTTTTGTTCCTTAGTTGAAGCTTAGTGACTTATCTATGTCATTCTTTGGTTGCATTTAAAATAATGACCTAACTCTTTTGATGTTCTTGTTGTTCGAATACAATGTCGGTTTATTATCTGTTCATAAGATTGCTAGAGACAACAAGATGTTTGTTGGATTTAATGAATCTAATTGCTATATACAGGATTTACATCAAAAGGATTGTGGGGATTGGTAAAAATACAATGGGTTATATATTTTGATATAGACTCTACATGTAAGATTACCTCTAATAATTGCATATCATGTTTGTCATGTCTCTAGAAATCTACGGCATCAAAGACTTGGTCATCCTCCGACCAAGTCCTACATCATAGACCCACTCTTAAATTTAATAGCTCATCTGGCCCATCATCTCTGTGATACTTGTAATAAAGCCAAACAAACCAGAGAACCATTTCCTCTAAGTGAACATAAATCCACTAAAATTGGTCAACTTGTTCACCTTGATGTTTGGGGACCATATAAAATCACTAGCGAGAGATGGTTATAAATATTTTTAAACTATAGTTGATGACTATTCTAGGGCGTATGGGTTTATATGCTTAAGGGAAGGATGATGTTTATGTTTCCATTGTTAACTTTACTCATATGCTATCAAATCAATTTGAACACAATGTCAAAGTTTTTAGAAGTGATAATGGGACGAAATTTGTCAATAATAAACTTCAACAATTCTATCATGAAAAGGAATTCTACATCAAACTTCTTGTGTTTATATACCTCAACAAAATGGCATTGCGAGAAAGGAAACATAGGCATCTTCTTAATGTTGCTAGATCCCTTATGTTTCGAGGGGAATTACCTCTAAATCTTTGGCTCGAATGTGTTCTAACTACTTGCATATGTCATAAGCAGGTTGCCTCTTGATTACATCGGCAAGTCCCCTTCTTGTTTGTGTATGGGCATGACCCTTCACTCTCTCTCCTTAGAGTCTTTGGTCGCTTATGCTATGCTACCATTCTCAACGTTTCGACAAATTTGGTAGTAGATCCGAAAAAGTGTTCTTATTGGTTACTCAAATGAGAAAAAAGGCTATAAACTCTTGAGCCTAGAAACAAAAATATTTTTATTCCGAGATGTCAAATTTTATGAAGCGTGTTCCCATTCAAAATGAAAAATTACGTGTCAAAACCTTTTGTTGAAACTTATGTGCCTAAAGATTTAAACCACAAAAATTTCTTTGACTCACAAACAAGTCCCAATGATGAAGGGAGTGACATCCTATGATGATAGCACGGTGGTAAGTCATCCCACGAGTTGATGAACCGGTTGCAACATCTATAGATGATAATACACACCGAGGGCAACATATCACATGAATCACATCCTGGCGATGCATCTTACGATTCTGGCGATACATCTTGATTCTGGCGAACAAGAAGGGCTTGCCACCACTATTGCTAGGAGGTCAACTAGAGTTTCTAAGTTGCCCGATAATCTAAATGACTTTATTGTTGAAGGAAAAGTCAAATATGGTGTTGAAAAGTTGTTAATTACTCAAATCTTAACAAAGACAATTCTTGCTTTGCTTCTAGTCTTAATAAAAGTATTGAACCTACTTGTTATGAAGAAGCTATCCTTGATAGTAATTGGGTAGATGCTATGAATTATGAAATTGAAGCCTTAAATGAAAACCATGCTTGGGATATAACGATCTACCTCATAATAGAACTCCTATTGGCTACAAATGGATTTTTAAAATCAAATATAAAGCTAATGGTGAAGTTGATAGATACAAGGCTAGATTAGTTGTTAAAGGTTACAACCAAAGGAAGGAATAGACTATGATGAAACTTTTCCCTGTTGTAAAATGTCTCTTGTTAGATGTCTTATTGCCTTAGTCAGTAAAAACAAATGGCCTCTTTTTCAACTTGATGTTAACAATGCTTTCTTGTATGGAGACCTTGATGAGGATATCTATATGACCATTCCCAAAGGGTTACGTAATGAGAACAATAAAAATAAAGTTTGTAAACTTGTTAAGTCTCTATATGGTCTAAAACAAGCTCCCGAAAATGGAATGAAAAACTTGTCGGTGTTTTAAAGGAAAACAACTTTGTCCAATCATTAATGATCACTCCTTGTTCACCAAAGCAGAGATGACAAGTTCATTGCTCTTCTTGTTTATGTGGATGATATTGTTCTTCTGGAAGCGTGTTGATGAGATAAACCTATTCAAAGAGTTTCTAAAATCAAAATTCCATATCAAAGACTTGGGAAATCTAAAATATTTTCTTGGCATTGAGGTTTTAAAAGCGGGAATGACATTTGTCTCTCCCAAAGAAAAAATCATCTTGAACTCCTCAAAAATTTGGTCTTCTTGGGTGCAAACACATGTCCACCCCTATGGAACCCAACTCTTGTTGCTTCCATACATTCCCACGATGATGACCCTTACTTGTCAACATCATGGTTATCGAAGCTTCTTGGGAAACTTATCTACCTCACCCATACAAGACGACATTTCATACTCGGTTCATTATGCGGCACAATATGCATTCTCCTTGAAATCTCATCGGAATGTGCCCTCAATGTTACGAGGTATCTAAAAGGAGCTCAGGGAAAGGTCTAAGGTACAATTACGACAACTCGAAAATCATCTTGAAGGATATAGTGATCTTGATTGGGCGAAATGTAAGAAAACCGGAAATCATTACGAGTTATTGTGTTTTCTTTAATGATTGTTTAATCTCATGGAAAAGTAAAAGCAAAACACTCTTTCAAAATCTTCCACGAGAAGCATAGTATAGATCTATGTCTCTTTGCGCTTGTGAAATCATTTGGATTCGAAAAATCCTAAAAGATCTAAAAGTTGATATCAACCTTCCTGTTAATCTTTTTGTGATAACAAATCGCTTTACAACTTCTTGTCAATCACTGTTTTTCCATGAAAGATCAAAACATTTTGAAATTGATGTTCACTTCATCGGGAAAAAATTGCTAGAGGTGTTATAAATGCTAAAAGATTGGATCTTCAAACCAAACTGCGACATTCTTACAAAGAACCTCCACTCTATCGGCATAAATTTTTGTGTGAAAAATTGATATTGTTTGATATGTTTGCCCATCGATTAAGGGGAATGTTAAAATTTGGGGTAATAATCTGTGGCAAACATGTCACTCTATCAATTGCTAATGGCTTTCAAGCTATGTTCTTTGAGGCATTTTCTGAGGGTTTAACATGGACAAAGCATAAGTGGTTTATAGTTCCAAGATTATCATTTCTCTGAAGCCTCTCTTGTTCTATTGAGTTCATTATTATAGCGTTAGAGGGGTCTTAGTGTAACTTAATCCCTATTTAATTAGTCCTTTATTCTAGGGTTAGACACACTTGGTGAAGCGGTCTTTGTATCACTCTCTTCTCTTCTCTTAGATCATTTCAACGATCTTGTCTTGTCTTCATTCATATGATTATTGTCTTATTGACATTAATCTAATCTTGTAACATTTGGATACTATTAATCTAAGTGACTATTGCATCTTAGATCCGAATAAAGTTTCGTTGTTTATCTAGTGTTGCGTTACCAACCTGTTGGTCCGGTGTGGAGAAAGCCAGGTGCGTGCATAAAAATAAGCCAAAACATCTTAGGTAACTACTGATATCTTTAGTTAGTTGCAAACTATGAACTTTATTTATTTTATTCATAATCCGCAAACTATGACTATGAAAGTGTTAGCATGTCACTTGTAACAGTTTTGAAAAAATAAAGCAAAATATGCAACATCAACTTTTTTTATGGAACCATCATACCATCAATGTGTTACTTATGTTTCCTACATGCTCTTTTTTCCATTTGCTTTTTTTTCCTTAGTTGAAGCTTAGTGACTTATTTATGTCATCTTTGGTTGCATTTAGGCTGAAACCACATGTTTTCCATGTTATACTAAGTTTGCTGAAAAGGAAAAAGAAGCAATGGAAAAACTTTGAGCTGAAAAAATAAGGTATGAGTGGCTTTGTATAATTGTTTGTTCAAAAGATTTCAACTCAGTTTGGTTCACAAACGATGGTGATTAAAATAAGTTGTTTCCATTTCTTACTAAGGTTATTTAGTTTGTGTGGTAATATGATGACATCAAAACTCGATTAATAGACATACCATAGCGAGGACTAATCTCGATGCGGTACCTCGGCGGTCGCCACGTTTGGAAAAATCTAAAACGGAAAATCCACCTTTCCCATTATCGCATTAAATACAAAACCAAACATCAGATTTTCGGCCAACTTAACCCGACAGAAAACCAAGAACGACGCATTTTGACTTGTGAAGGATTGTACCTTGGTGATTGTTGGAGCAATTCTTTTTTCCGATGCAGCAAAACCATGAGTATCTACAAAAAGGAACAAAAAAAAAAAAAGCCAAGTAAATATTTTAATCACGACTGGTATAAAATATAAATGATAGCTGATATTGATCATTTTCCTATACCTGAGCCTTTTCCAGGGCATAAAAACTTGTTAAAAAACAACATACGGACCTGTAAAATCTGTGTCCAAACACTCCTTATTTCTACTGTCCAAATAGCATATAAAAATTTTCCAACTCCCTGAACAAAATCTAATTCAACCTGATCCTGTTTTGAATCGCCATCCACCAATGCAACGGATACCAAAATCTTAATTCATCCTTTTCAACACCATGTTTATCAAGCATTTTAAAACACTCAAAAGTCGGATAAGTACGTCCAATAATCAACCTTGAGCCATAACCAAACACCAGCAAATCACTCCAAACCAAAATCACTCAAAATCATAAACGAAATAGCAATGGTTGTCGAAGAAAGGTTATACCTTTATTCTATTGCATCAAACCCACTAATATATTCACCAATAGAACACCCGTATTACTTTCTCCGCCACCTAATATGTATCTAGGCATTTAATCATATTTTTCTATTTAAGCATCAGTACCTCTAATCAGATGCAATAAAAGTATATCCGCACATACCCTTTAAACCATTAAAGCTGACCACAAACAACGCCTAAAATCCATCATTAGAGAAAGTGATTTGTGCAAGATTGTTCAAATTAAATCATAATTTTCATGAACGCCGAGGTAAGGGAAGTGTTTTGGCACAAAATTAAACTAATTTTACCAATATTAGTGTGTTAACTATAGTATAAGAAATCAGATGATTATATTTTACAATCTTAGTTTTATAATCAAGGAGATTGTACGCTCTTTCAACCTTGTTTAAACAGTTCCATTTAGTACACTTTTAACCTGTTAACCATTTCATGACAATATAAAAAGAAGAAATTGTATGTGTTCTCAACCTATTTGACGTGTTTGACACATTTCATGAAACATGCATACCTTGTTATAAGATATTAGATTCTTAACCCATTTGACCTATTTCATGACAAAATTGAAGCATAATAATTGTTAGGAGACATTTATGATTTCTTATTAAACAACACATACTTGCTTGCTGCTTTAACCCAAGATGATAAGCAACTAAAAAACAATCCTTAACCTTAAAATCACAAATTGTGTCTTCATCACTTTCTTTCTTTTCTTTTTCCCCATTTTCCATGTTTAATGAATTGGGGTTTAAGTAATATTTAAAACTACATGAAAAGTAGGTGGTTGCATTTCTATTTGCATTGTATCAAGCATGTGGTGTGATTACATAAAATAGTGAAAATACTTAAAATGTTTCAAAGTTTCTTTCATCAAATTTTATTTCAGAAAAGAAACTAACTAAAATAAATAGCCACATAAAATGAAAGAAAAAAAAGGCTTGCATATTACACGGTGAAAACAATTGGAGAATTACCTTGATTGTCAAAGTCACCGAAAGAAATCGGAAGGATGGAAATGACGGTGGTGAAAGAAATATAAATCCAATCAAGATATAAAATCAATTGGGAGAATTACCTTGATTGTCAATCGTCTAAAGTCAATCTACTTTCCGCATTCACGAAAGCAGAGCAAAACAAAAACTAATCAATGACCAAAATCTCTCTTTAAAAATTGACGAAAGTTAAAGTCAACATTTATAAGGTTTAATGATAAACACAATTTTAAAATCAAAATCAAAATGAAATCTTAGACTCATCACATGTTGCTTTTGGCCTACAAAAATAAGGACACAAACTGATTCAATCATGAAAAAAAACAATAAAATGACACAAACTGATTCAATCATTAAAAAAAACAATAAATGACACAAACTGATTCAATCATATTTTAATCGAATGGATTTCAATACAATTGAAACTTACATAAGTTATTGGATCGAATCAAAGTTCGGATCATTGTAAATTAACTCGTGAAGCCTGCAAGACAACATTAGTAAGAATAAAATCAAGAAACCTATATCCGAATCACAACAACATGTGAAAAGAATATAAAGAATTGCAAAAGTAGAGGATGAAGAGACGATTTAATCGGTTGTTTGTGTTTGTTTTTGAATCGATGTTAGAGAGAGATTGATTTAAATTGGTGTTAAAAGGATATTGAAATTGAAATTGACTGGTTGATTTTGGAAGGTTTTATGACATTAAAACTCAATTGAAACTTATAGAGGAAGATCGAATGGAATGAAGAAGCGGTATTGAAAATGATAAATGGTCTTAAATGCTTTACAAAAATATGTCAGCAAGGATCGTGTGAGAGTTTTAATGTGTTTTTAGGAACGTGTAAGCACATCATTAATTTCTTTAAAACTTTTTAGGTGCTCTAGGGTGTTGTAAATTGATGTTAAATAAATGCTTGTACAAAACCTTGTTTTATTAGTTAAAATAGATTTTTTCACTCCTCTCATTCTTTCTCTGCATCCAAACTATTAATTTTGACACTTGTCAGGATCCTGTGAGTAAGAAGATTATTAGGCACATCAAGTAGGATGATTTATCATTTTTCGATATTTAATAACGTACAGATCTGCACATCGTATTTGAGAGGTATAGTGATATTGTTAGTACATGGAGATGTATTTTTATGAAGGGTACAATGGGTATTTACTAATGTTAATTGATTTTTAATTGATTTAATATTATATGACAAATTTTGTAATTAAATTGTATATATATATATATTATATATATATATATATATATATATATATATACATATATATATATATATATATATATATATATATATATATATATATATATATACTACAAAGATACGCGATGCGGTGGTCTCGATAACTATTTAATGTGAATAAATGTTTTCATTTTACGTCTAATTCAAGTAAGTTCTTCTCTTTTCACTCCGTTTCTTCCCGACTACTAAAGAAAACTCATAAAAATATATCAAAATGGATATTGAATTAAAAGCGAAAATTTTTAAAAATATGGTGAAATTAGATCATAAAAATTGAACGGATTAAAAGATATTTAAATTTAAAAATAAAGGTGATTAATTAGTTAGGAAGTGACGTGTGTCACCCCATTATTGGGCTCTTTATTTTAGTTTGTTAAGACTCCTCCTTTTTGTTATTTTTAGTTGAAAGTAGCGTATCAACCGATAATTAGACTCCTTATCTTAATTTTTTAATTCTTTCATAATAAGCAAGTAAAAAGTGCGAATGGTATTATCAGTTTTGATTGGACAACATGAGATTTTAATTGGGGATATATAATTGTTAAATGACATCCAGATTTCGACTTCATTTGTTGAAATGTTCATATGGGTTTGTGGCTTATTTAAATTTCGTTGTCCATTGTTATACTTAACTCGTACTATCTTTTATGGCTAATTTCGTCTTCATAGTTTCATATATATTTTTTTGGCATAATGCCTTAGTGACCTGACGAAGTGATGCATCCAAATAACTTCGATCTCTCTCGATAACGAGCGTATGACTATTAGAGACGCCTCTTTTGAAGTCGATTTCAAACCACGTCGGGTTCTTACAAACTATAATACAGTGGTTGTTATGACAAGAATGGTTATAACAACGAAAAAGATGCTACTTAGAAAGCATTGGGGTACTTATTACAAAATACAGTGGTAATCTGATAGAACGACTATAAGTGTATAAGCAATAAACGATTGTCACCATTAAATTTTAAGGCCCTTTTATTGAGAACAAACAACTCGGGCAAATATGGCTGGGAAATACCACAAGCCAGTTTAGAATGAAGCTGCAATAATGCGGGTGAAAGTTCCGTGTATGAATCAAAAGCTACCGTGTACTTATTTTTGGTGATTTTAGTGTCATCACTTATATTTTATGTAATTGTGATTTACTTGATGGCTTAATCAGGTTTAGCTTACAGTCGAGGTGCGGAGTGCACACTCGTTCTAGCTAGCTTGATGCCACCACGAACGAAGAATGGGGGTCAAGGGACAGAGCCCCTTGCTGGGGTGCCTCCCCTCGTGGGGTTTGGGGCAGCGCCCCAAAACCTAAACGATTTTTGAGATTCGGGTATTACCCGTTTTTCCTTCCAAACCGTTTTCCCCACCAAACGACACACCTTTTCATCAACATGTGCGACTCTTCCCGCCAACCACTTTTAACGGAATATAACTTTCGGTTGGGTTATATACACTAGAATTGATCTCTTCCAGAATACAACAAACACAACCTTTTGTGTATTACTTTGATTTTTCGTGCCTTAGAATTCTCTGAATTATCTAATTGAGGATTTCGTGATACCCAAAGCATATAAGGTCGAAATACTTCAATCTGAAAGTGATCTTAACACAATTCAGAGAATACATCAGGATTATTACCACTCACAAACAACCAAACTCTAACAAATACCTATAACAACTTTGAATGCAGTATTTCTTTTTACCACAAACATTTATAAAATGGATAGTTGGACAGACTGGATCACCATTTGTTGTGTTCATACATTTCCTTGCTCAAAATATCTCACTAATCAATAAAAACCTGTTTTCATGCTCAAAATAAAAAGTAAGCCTGTTTGTTGCTCAACCTTTCACTCATCTTTGGAAGCTGAATGCTACCCACAAACCACAATGGCGGACCCAACTGAAAAACTAAGGTGGTTCCTTGATTTAGTCGATAAGATAAAAGGTCAACCAATCTAGGTCGATGGCTCGTGCCAATCAGGCCCGGTGTTAAATAACAAAGTTGCATTAATATAACAAAACATCAACCATATGCATTAGTGAAAAGTTAAGAGCACTTACAGTCGAATCTTTTTAGCATTCATAGCTTCAAAAATACAGTTGCTCGGATGGTTGATTAGTAATACTAACTAGTAAAATATGTTTTTCAATACAGAGCCTCTAAATGGTCTCCGTCTTTAAGGTTGTCCTGGGCACCAGATTGTCATAGTGGAAGTCCGCCCCTAGTGCAGCAGGGTATTTCTTTAATACATCCGCCCATGTGCTTCGTCCCTCACAAAGATCCTTCACCACTGCTGCCACTTTCCCCACGCTCACAAATATTTGATCCCGAGTATCCGCTCACGAATTGTCACTGATGATGTTGAAACCACGGTAATACCAAATGGCGCACCATTTTCATCTAGTCTTGTGTATTGTTGCTCTATTGTTGAACCATCTATATATCAAGAAATTAGGCTCTTATTGTTTGCGCGAATCACGTCAATTTCACATAAATGGGCCAAGTTTTCAAATTCAGATATGCAACTTCATTGAAACTTTTATTGGTGTAATCAGAATATAGAAAAGGGGCGTATTTACTTTTAATACTCTATACAATTTGATCTTATGTCTGACAAAAACCCCATTTGTTTGAAATCGCTAGAGGTGGCAAAACAAATTCATGTCAATTGTAAATTGTCAAAACAGCTGTTTAAGTGGTCAAAATGGTTTAGGTTAGGTTGATCTACAAAAACTTTTTCACAATCTTTTTCTAAATAATTAGAGGGCTTACAGCCTGTTCAACCCATTCGACTCGTTTACATTTTAGCTAAATTCTCAGATTTAACTTGTTTCACCAATTAGAGACAAAAGTAACCAAACTGACCCATTCACTTGTGAATGGGTCAAAATTCCACCTCTGAAAATGAAAACAAAAAATATATCAAAGACATACCCCAAGGATAGACCACGCTTAAAATTCCAGCTGCACTTAGCGAATCGTTAATTTCTTTAGCAACTTCCTTATATTGCTGATCCGAGCCAATGAGAGGACGGGACATTGTATGGGTGCCACAAGAGGAGAAGCCGAATACATACAGTATATATCGTTTTCTCTAGCTTTGTTTGGCCTTATGTAGAAAGAATGTTCAAAGAGACTATAGATGATTCGCTCCATTACAAATGAAGATTCGATCACAGCAGATTTAAAAGTCCTATGGTGCACTTTTTGTGTTTCCTTTGATATCGATACCATGCTTCTCTTTATAGTAACAGTCTTCTTAAGAGCGCAAACTTCAAATTGCACCTCCCCTTTGGACTCTAAAGCAGCCTTCATTGCCATAGCATCTTCTTCGTTCATCGTCTAAGAAAAAAGCAGGAAAACAGTAATTGTTACAACCCATTCAGGTGAAAATGGGTCAACTTGACTTGTATATTATTGTTAAAACGCAAAATTGGCATACTCAGTTGTTTTCCTTTTCTTTTGTGAAAAGGTCAAGTATATACCAATCACAAAACACTATAACAGTTTACATCAGTAAGACTACGTTTCCTTTAACATTGCAAGACCAATAAACCAAGATGCAGCCTACTCCAAAAAAAGGCATTAATTATCTACTGACATTAGAAGCTCCTCATGACTAAATACAGCTTACCAATAATTAAACATCGCCATTATACTTTCTAATCACTTCATCCCATAGATGATAACTTGTAATGACTATATTTCTATAAGCTTCCAACATACTAGCAGTTGTACTTCATTCAACACCAAAGCATTCCTAGCATGAATACAACTATGGAGACTACATTTCCTTTAGCAATATAGACTAAATTGCTTTATTACAAAACGAACCTTATCTTTATAAATTACTTTTTTTTTTTCTTTTTTTTTTTGGTAATCACTTCATTGCACAGATCATAACTTGTAATGAGTATATTTCTATAAGAAGCATTAGAGCAGATAATGCAAGTGGTTCTTCTTTTTTCAAGAACATGGGCTGCAACTACCACGAAACCATCGATGTAATTGGTATTCACATTAGGCCCCGTTTGGTTTCCGGAATCTGCAGGATTCTGATGGAATTGGAATCTAATTCCATTCCATAACATGTTTGGTTGGCAGATTCAAGGAATTCAGAATCTGAATTCAATTCCTTAACGTGTTTGGTTTGCAAATGGAATGAAATGAAATCCTTCAAAATCTCATTTATGTGGAATTCAACATTCCATAGCAAAGTGTGAGGAATGTTTACAATTCCATGGAATTCAATATGTTTATCATAAAAATCAGTTATTATTATTATTATTATTATTATTATTATTATTATTATTATTTTAATATTATTATTATTTTAAAATAATATTATTATTAATTATTATTATTATTATTTTAAAATAATATTATTATTAATATTATTAACTATTATTATTATTTTATTATTATTATTATTTTAAAATAATATTATTATTAATATTATTAATTATTATTATTATTATTATTAGTATTATTATTATTATTTTAATAATAATAATGATAATAATAATAATATTATTAGTACATTAATTTTATTATTAATATTATTAATTATTATTATTATTTTAATACTATTATTATTATTATTATTATTATTATTATTATTATTTAGTTTATCAATTTTAATTTAAAATAAAATTTAAAATATTTTATTATAATTTGTTTTTCATCATTTTATTTTCTTCCAACCAAACACTCATAAGTTTTTGCAAATTTCAATTCCTTAAGATTCCAAATCCTTAACATTCCAATTCTTTAACATTCCAATTCCTTCACATTCCAATTCCATAGATAGATTCCAGTTCCATCAAAAATATTCCGCGAAAGACAGCTTACCAAAGAAAGGCATTAATTATCTACTGACATTAGAAGCTCCTCATGACTAAAGACAGCTTACCAATAATTAAACATCGCCATTATACTTTCTAATCACTTCATTCCACAGATGATAACTTGTAATAACTATATTTCTATAAACTTCCAATATACTAGCAGTTGTACTTCATTCAACACCAAAGCATTACTAGCAGTTATCTTTATAAATTGCTTTTTATAATCACTTCATTCCTAATCACAGCATTGCACAGATCATAACTTGTAATGAGTATATTTCTATAAGAAGCATTAGAGCAGATAATGCAAGTGGTTCTTCTTTTTCAAGAACATGGACTGCAACTACCACGAAACCATCGATGTAATTGGTATTCACATTAGTTTTGCAAGAAGTAATGTGAGAAGGAATTGCTTTACCTTAAGTGCTTCAACAACCTTAATACGGTCACCTTCAAATGCAGATTTAAGCTCCTTGTGAATTGGTTTAACAACCACTTTCTATAAATACACGAATTATTAGCAGCTTGCTTATTTTAAAAGAGTAAGCAACAACTTCACATTTACAAAAGTTACCTCTACTTTTTAGGTTGTGCCAATTTCTCTTTGCTTCAAGAGACGCTCCAATTTTATCCTAGGCAAAACATGTATCCAAAATTCAATAAAAGCTTGAAATTACTAACTTCACATGTTAACTAACTAATAAGCTTACATGAGATCTGTCAGCAATCCAAACACACTCACTCCAACCGCAAGAAGTCTCGATTTCAGCCATCCAGCAATCTTCAGCATAGTGATCCATCACATTTGGGAGATTTTGTCTGAACCGTAAACGTTTTTCATCTATCCCTATACTTGTCAAATATAGATATATTCTCCCAATGAAGTATGCAAGTGACTCATTCTTTACAATCCCCTAAATAACAATGTTTGATTGTTACACACTTGCAAACAGTATGTTTATATGATATAAAATTAGAAAACGCGACATAATATCAAGTGAAAATCAACCTTAGAAACTGCTTCACCGAGACAAAGTCTTTTCGCAAACTGCTCTGACATTTGCTCGTCCCTTGGGAACATGAGAAACTCTAGGTTTGAAACTTGGGAATACTTTTGATGTGATTTGTCATCAGGATTGACAAAGTGCTCTATCAGTGCAAGTGTGAATCTACCGAGTAGATGTTTCCGAGGAGATATCTGAAAGGTGAGAAACATCTATAAATTAATAGCCGAACCCGTACTGATATTACCCATTTTTCAATTGTTACTCAGCCCATATCTATACGATGCAATATGAAAAAATGATGAGTGTGCTAAATTAACGGAAGACGATGCAAGCAAGAGAAGCCTCAACTTTCAAATACAAATTTGAAAACATACATAAAACATGAGTGGAAAGCACTCATCACGATCTTAAGTTTTAAAGAAAAACACATTACCTCATTTCTGTTGGCCTTGTCAATCATAGCAACAGTAAATGGGAGTTTGCACCCATTCAGATAGTGTAGGTCTTCAAAGTGATCAAATATGTCTTGTGCTGTTGTTACAAGGCACTTGTACCTGAATGATATCAAATGAAAAGCGTTGCAACCGCAAGTCAATGCTACATGTAGGAGTTAGAGGCAAGAGCTGGAGGCAAAATATCAAACTTTCTCGCCTATTAATACGTTGATTTGGGATGTATTTTCTTTCAGACGAGACAAGAACAAATATTTATATACAGAACAAGATAAATTAGATGGGCAACGAGTTGGAAATCACCACAATGGTATTTTCAATACATAATCATAATTATCCCAATTTGTATTGTTCAAATACACAGATTATCATTGTAGTAAAATTATTTTTATAATCATGGTTATCCCATAATCATATATAAGAAGTTTTGGAGCAATATTTGGGGGTCAACCCGCAATGGTCCATTTTGATGCAAATCATAAAGTGTTCAGTTTCAGCGTACATGTTTCAACCACCCAACATCTTGAAAAGTATATAAAATCATTGTCGTTACAATTCTGGTGAGGCATACAAAACATATCTGAAAGCATCTCAGATCATATAATGTGATAGATAATTATAAGAAAATTACTAACTCAGAGTTCACATCAAGTTGAGCCTCAAAGAGAGGATTCCGGGTAATGGTTTCCACTATGTCATACTCATTCTTAGCACCAAGTTTTTCGGGAAAAAGATCATTGAGAACCTTGAGAATGTGTTTAAGTTCACGAGTCTTGTCATCTTTAACCATATGATCAGTATCTATATCAACTTGACCAGAAGCATTCAAGATGGAATCTGAGGTGCCCAGTGGTATCATAGCATCCTCCATAACAAAATGTTGAGAAATTTAAGCAAAATTTAAAATATTTTGCATAAGATTTACTAAAACTATAAGCATAAAGTGGTAAAACTCGCTAGGAAAGATTGTCCTAGACTGATGACTAATTCTCATGCGAAACACAAACTCTCACTTTATATGGTCTAACTGTAAGGGATGTTTGGCCAAACTTGTTTTACAATGGCTTAAGCTTTCCACAAAACCTTTAAAAATAAGCTTCGACTTCTCTCAATTTTCCTCCCAAAAGTTAATACCCCACAATATTTAAGGCTTGGGTGTTTTGTTTAAGCTTATTTGGCTGGCTTATGAGCTTATTGAAATTTTGAAAAGCTCCAAGCTCAAATTTTGGGCTTATGAGCTTGTCGGTGTGAGCTTATAGCTTATTGAAGTTTATAAGCTCAAGTTGATAAGTTCATAAAGTTTTCAAAAGTCTAATAAGCTCATAAACCAGCCAAATAAGCTTAAAATGAGTTTAATCAACTCGAGCTTATGAACTTAAAATAGGCCATAAGCTCATAAGCCTTAAACCGAGCTTATTAGCTTTTCAATAGTTTGATATGCCTATGCCAGCCAAATAAGCTAAAACAAACACCCCTTTCTCGCTTATCAACTCATTAGCGGAACTGATAATACGAGTGACCTAAACACACAAATTTTTAGTAACCTAATTGTTGTGTTTTTAAAGTTGAATGATTCGCACATGTAATTATTAAAAGTTCATCGACCCAAATGTCTGTGTTTGAACCAAAAAAAAAAAAAACGTAGGTGAACAAAAACACCAATATACTTATATACCCAAACACCTTCAAAATACACGACACAATAATATCGTATTAAAACTAGTAATAATCATAATAATATCATTAGCTCATCCACCCAAATATTAATTTCTATAAGTTCAGTGACCTAAACAACAAAAATTAGTTGAATAACCTAAGTGACCAAAAACGCAAAGTTGGTGTATATTAACCCTTAGGGGAAAGTAGCGAGGTTACGAGTTTTTCCAAGGGTTAATAACCTTTAAAGACTATATCTTGTCGAGAATAGACGATTCTGCAGAATAACTAAAAAATAACTCTTTTAGACATTAAAGTTGACATTTTGTCTTTCTTTAAGTATTATGACCATTTTACCCTTTCTAAATTTTTTCGAAATACTTATTTTTTCCAAAATATATATTTTTTTAGAAATACTTTTTTGAAATTTCGAATTTTTTTTCGAATTTTTTTTTTTGAAATATTTTTCAAGCGTAAAATGGTCATAATATAGTCATAATCTTAAAAAGAAAAAAATGACAACTTTAATGCCTAAAAGAGTTATTTTTTAGTTACATGCTGAATCGCCATTCTCGACAAGATAACGATTTTAAAGGTTATTAACTTTTTCCAAACACCCCAAATAATAGTAATACTTTATTTTTAAATTTTTGGTCAACCATGGTTTCGACCTTTTAGCCGACTAATCGATGTGGTTTGACACCACCACACGGACCCAAACCAGAAGTAAACTCTTTCCTTCAAGGAGGTTGGACTTGAGTGGTTCAAATAATAATAAAGATGATAAAACTAGTTAAAATAAAATAGTACCTTATGCCAAAATTCAGTGACACGAGAGTTGACGAGATGTGCAGAAGGTCCATAATCGTACAAAGCAGCAGCAGCATTTGAGTCCTCCACCTTGGTATAAAACGAATATCTTTCAAGAGAATAAAAAAGACACTTACGGAAGGCTTTTTTGACTTTGAGTTGACTTTCAACCCACCATTTCACGATTTTCAAAGCATCTTTTTCATCCATGTTCTTTGTCTCCATGGCGGTTGTTTGTTTCCTTGTGGGGGGTTGGTAGTGAGTGTTGCCTCACTTTAGGAGCACTGTAGGGTTTTAAGGGCTATGCTTCAAGAAAAGAAACATGATTGGTTGAGACAAATTTTATTTAATAGATATAATATGGGAATTGATCTTCATCTTTTTTTTGATTATACATACGCGCATCGTTGTAGTTTGCATAAACCGCAACGCATGATCATCGTGAAATAATCAAAAAGTGCGAGATCACCTCCCATATAATATAGAACTAAAGTTATGTCTAAAAAGAGCGCTTAAAATTATACGTCATGATCCCGATTACCGCAGAGTGACTTACTTATTTTACAATCCATTTAATGAAACTAAAGTGTTGATTAATGAGGCAGGCATAACCAAATATAATCAATGCACACAAATTTTTAAACCTTAATATTAAACACATTTTCACGAACAAGGTCATTAAAAATTTTTAAGGAAAATCGATTTTTTTTTTTTTTTTTTTTTTTTTTTTTAAAATAACTCTACATCAAGAAAATCCATGGGGTTCCGTCCTTGGGTAGGGTGAAGATGCAGGCACTTCAAGTCATCGAGTGCACAATTTATTTTTACAAGTAAAAAAATATATATAAATGTGCTAAAAACAATTTCACTAAACTAGCAAAACAAATTAATATGACACATATTTGCTTTGACATGCTTGTAATACTACTAAACATAACATGCATTTAACCGTGGAGGAAACCTTTACACGCCGCTCACACAATATTTCGACACGAAGCTAGATGTCGAGTTCTTTACAAGACAACCACCCAAAGACACTATGTATTTTAAGGACTAAAATACTAACCACTCACACTCGAGAGGTTTAAGATGGTTTGTACAACAATGATGTATGAACAATAATGATTCACAACAACAAAACAAACAAGACTTCCAACTATTCGTTGAAGCTTGATTATGTCTTGATCTTCTTTGCTACAAAAGATGATCACTAAAATGAAATGAAACCGAGTTAGATGTAATAGAATGAGAGAATGAATGTGTTTTATGCTAATGAGGGATGAGAAAACAAGCTTGCTATTTATACGCAAGGAGATCGATCTGATGCAGATGAACGGAACCAAAAAAAGGGTTCTCGCCTTTATAATTTTAGTTCCGCAATCGATGTAAATTATTACAAAAAATCTTTCAAGGATCATCCAAATCTCTCCAAGATTATGCAAGATATGTTGAGTGAATATCTAAAAAAATATTCTATGAAATCTTCTAAAGATTTTCAAGGTGATGCAAGCCATGATGTAATATGTAGTTTTCCATTTTTAGAATTTACATGATATATAAGTAAATACTTATGTAATGTTTTGTTAAAGTAACTAAACATGTTTGATCTAAAATGTTGAGACACATTCTAATTTAGAAGGCTAATAATGTGAATTGATATGTAACTAATCAAAAAGTGATAAAATGCTAATGCTTAAATGTTGAAAACTATTTAAGAAAAGATTGTAATAATATCTAACAATCTTGACAAGCTTTATACTTTACAAAAATGAAATTTACTTTTGTCTTAACTCTTAACAAAACAAGGTAAAGATTATAAAATATAAATAACGTTTTTGGACGATATTTGTATTAACAATCTCCCCATTTTTGTTGAGGACAAAACATAAATTTTATTTTTACCGAATATATAAGGATGTACAAGAATTTTAAAAATATGAAATTAATTTGAACTTGGGAGAACTAGCTAGTTAACTAAAGTTGACAATTTGAAAGTTATTTTGTCTTAAAACTAGTTTAGACTTTTGTTTGTCAATTTTTAGTTTACTTTATTGTTGACTTTTGAAAGTCAAAAAGTGTTGTTGACTTATTGAAAGTCAATGTTCAAGTTCAATAATATTCTCCCCCTTTTTTGCCGAAACAAAAAGAAGAGGCAAGGCAGAAAATGCAATGAGCCCGAGCCAAATGCTCCCCTTTAATTGGGTGCCTAGAGAAAGATACATGAATTATGAAAAGCTACAAAACAAAGGTTAGTAAACAATCTATAATCACCATACAAGCACAAAAATGGTTACAACCAACAAATAATCACCAAGAATAACCAACATTATTATAACAAGCATCATTCATTAGTAAAATTTTTATGACTAAAGTCATAAAATGGACAATAATGGAGATGTGTTGACATAATAAAAAGAGATCCTAGAAAAAAAATAACTTGGAAAATAAAAATCCTAAAAAATAACTTAGAAAAAAAAATCCTTGAAATAAAACAAGAACCATCCTATTGAGGTGGAGGATGGGAAAGAGCGTTAATACGCTCAAGGATATGATTGAGGATGAACCTCATTTCATCTTGAAGTTTGTGGACCATAATGCGGGTCCTTTCACTTAGATGAGCGGTTCGTTCACAATGGGAGCAACCATTGCGAGGTTGGTTTGGTGGTAAACTAGGTTCATTGTTTGGTGATGGAACATTGGTTGAATGATGGTTGGGATTTGATGGAGGAATGAGGGAAGAAATCAAGGCATTTTGCATTTGCATTGCCTCATTGAGATGAGAATCCACCATGTTTGAAAAAGTATGGAAATTATCTAGATGAGCTTGGATCTCTACTTGAGATTGTGGGTGGTCTTCCCACATCAACTTATCAATGTCTTCAATATGTGGAGAAAAGGAGGTAGGTGGTAGATCATGATCTCCATATAGTGGCCCATGGATTTCTTTGTGGATTTGGTGGAAATGTAGAGGTCTAGGGTCATCTTGAAAAGGGGTGTTTGGTTCAAAGGATGCTCTTAGCGGTTCATGAACAATACACTAAATGGTGTCAAAATATGGAAGAGGTGGTGGATTTGTTGGCCTAGGTGGTAAGTCATCCAAATCATCCGCAAATGGATTGGGAGATGTTGGTGGAGTTGAAAAGAGTTCAAGGGGTATAAGTTTTTGAGATTTTAGTGGTGATGGTATTTTAGATGCTTGTATTAGAGCCGGTGGAGGAGAGGTGATGATTGGTGTTTTGTTTGGTGTTGGAGTTGTCACAATAATGGTTGATTTTGGTGGTGGAGTTGAAGTACTTAAGGTGAGAAAGTTTTCATCTCTAAAAGGGGATAAGATGTTAAGTGGTGATGAGTCTGATGAGGAGCTTAGGTTGACAAAGCAACAAGGTCTTACACTAATTCTTGCTATTTTCTTGAGAGGCTTGGTTGAAGGTGATGATGTTGATGACTTTGTCATTGTGATCAAGCTTATTCTAAGAGAAAGGGTAAGTAATGGTGGAAGTGTGAAAATGACCATCTTGGATGTCTCAATTTATAGGATTATGGAATTATGGAGATTTGTGTTTGATTTGATGTTAAACCATACAAATGAACTAGTTCCTAATGATTTGGAAGTGGTTAAATGCATGTCAAATCTTCGTAAGTCAATCCATAGAGGAAGTGTTAAGTAAATTTAGCAAGATATGCAATAAATGAACTTCAATCATTACAAAATATTGAAGATCAGACACCCACAGATTGCAAGGAACCAAAATAAGGGTTCCTTGGGTGGATTTTGAGAAATTTTGAATTTTGGTGGGAAATGGATATCCTATTGGTCCAAGTAAACTAAACTAGTCCTAATATGAATAATAATCAGGAAAAAGTACCCTAGTAACAAAATTTAGTGAATTTGAGTGCGGGATTGAGAAACAATTAGAAACATACCTGCAGGTTGCCACGAAACCAAAAAATTACAAAAGCGGAACCCGGATTTTGGTTCTGTCGGGTCCAGGAATGAGATTTTGGCGGCACCAAAATTTTACACGGACGGAACCAAAAATTTAGGTCCGTTGGATCCATGGGAGCCTGTTTTGTTTACAGAGGTGTTTTTTAACCCTCGTAAACTTTTCCAAATCATGTAAATTTTCCTAAAACATATGGAGAATATCATTTTTGGTTAGGAACAAGCAATAACACATATATAAACACATAGGAGCATGTATTTCAGGTAGGGGCTAGCGATTTTCACTAAATAGTGAAAATGGTGAAAATTTGATCACATTAAAATGTTATCCCCCTGCACGGCAAAGTTAGTTCACATGATTGTTTAAAGTTTAGTTATCATCCTAGAAAGCGAAAATACATAAAATACATTATACATCATTGTTTTTGTTCTTGTACCAAACACACCTTAAAACCTTCATTTCTTGTCCAACTTCTTGTTGATCTTGGAGAGCATCCTACCAAGACACTTGAACATACCCTTAGTTTGCTTGAATTCTTCCGAAGGGTTGTCAATCTCTGGAAGTGCCTCATAGTACTCGTGAGGTTGAAGCCTAGAGTTCCGGAGTCTATCTTCCGAGCTATTTGATGATGAAGTTGAAGGAGTAGGATGTTGAGGTCATTTTCCTTTGGTTTTAGTTTTAGCTACCCGTTCATCACTCAATGCCACAAAGATGTGAGGAATAAGAGGATAGTCAAGTTTTACCCCTCTAGGATTTGGCGGAATTGGTGCAAAGGCTCTAAAAAGACGGGCAAGAAGCATCCCGTAGGGAAGAGCGGTGGTTCCTTGAGTGGGAATGTCGGCCATCCTCTTGGCAATGTAGTATGCTAAATTGAAGGGTTGACAGGTGGACAAAATATAAAGCATGTAGCACAAACAAGCATTGATATGGTCTTGGTTTCCTATGGTACTTATAACATTGGCCCTAAGAAGTTCTTCCCATTTCTTAAATTGAGGCTTAAGCTCATTAAGCTCCATTCCATATGGATCTCGGTTGATTTCTTTCCCGGTTCTAGTGATACGAGTTGTGGCTACCCTATCAAATAAAAGGTTTTCACGGATGACATCTTTGTCGACCAAGGGAGTTTGATAGGGAAGAGTACGGTCATGGATTGAGTCAAGAATCGAGAGTGACCACTTATCCGAGTAGACACATGTTCCAACACAAGGAATTCCTAGTACTTGGGCAAAGTGAGTGAGGGGAATGTTGAAGTCAAGTTGGTTGACTTTGAAGTGAAGTGACATAAGACCATCATCATTGGTTACGAGAATTATGCTAGCGTAGAAATCGAGAACGAATCTAGGACAAATAGGTTCATCTATGTATAGGAGACCATCAAAGTTAATGGTGGCAAGTTCTTGACGAAGGTTTGTTCCTTCGACAAAGGATGGGTGGATTGTTCTACCCTTATGAAAGTAACGTTTTTCTAAACCTTTGAAAACCTCGACTTGTTCTTTGCTAAGTCCCATAGTTTTATGGTGTTGTGGAATGTAGCCAAGGGTGTCTTTGTGATCATAGTACTTTGCGGGAGGCATATTTGTTCCTAGGAGCAAAAGTTTTATGTTTTAGTAAAAACGAAGACTAGATTGACGATTTGTTCTAGTGTGTGCCTATATGCAAACAATGTGGAGCTATGGTTATCTCGACTCCTTTTTATGCATAATAGTTTTATTAATAATGTTTGGCAAAATATGAGAGATAATCCAAATGCTCCTAATTCAATGTAGCTTCATTTGAATATACCCGGGAATGCATATTAGTTATGCATTACCTTTAGTATTCAAGAGACATTATGCAAGTGATGAAAATAACGTTTCTATTTGTATGAACAATCAGAAATTGTTTTTCATAGAAGTGAGAATTTTTTTCAAAATTTTGACATGGGTTTTTTTAATTAATTATGATAATGCCTTATGAGATGCAATTCCTAACTAAGAGAAACATGATTAGTTATGTAATTTAACAAATGTAATTCATGATTTGTTCAAGAAGATGCATAATCCTCATGTTTTGGTTTTGTGCATAAATTAGAACTCTAGACTCGTAATTCGATGGATCTAAACACACCTTGTGTTAGTGATACTTTAATTATATTAATAAGCATGCTTCGCTCGGGCGGAATATACTTAGTAATACTCGAATATGGATTGTATGATGTAATGTAATGTGAGAATAGTAAACACAAAGCTCCAATATTATTAAGAATAATATGAGTGATCTTGCTTATCACTAGGGTTACACGTTGAAGCATACGTACCAAGAACAATGACCTAGGATCTCTTTTATAGCACAAGGAGTCATTTACAAGATAAATATATGTTAACTATATAGAATATACACAAGATCTTTTCTATACTTATCTATATACAACTACATAACAATTATCCTAATAGTAGTGGTAATAATATGTACTAGCAATGGTAATGTGTTTCCAGTGCTAATGCATTCTTCAAAAGATGTCTTCCACAAGCCTATCGCTGGTAGCTGCTAGCTTTATTCCCAACAATCCTCCCCTAAACTTATGATTTCTCTGCAAATCAATAAGTTTCTTCAATCTTTATCATCTGCAAGGATTTGGGGAATTCTTCCAAAACACTTCACTTTCTACTTAAATTCTGAATAGCTCTTGAACATTGATCTTGAATCCTATGTAGCAAAGCTTTGACCTTCTCATTATCTTCATGAACCCTTAATGTTGTAGATAACATCACAGTGAGAATTCCAGCTCTGAGTGGGTATTCTTTCTTAGCAAACATAAATGCAACCACTCCAGTATTTGTAGAAACATGATGAACTTCACATGAATCATAGTAAGTCCATGTAGTACCAACACATTGAGTTTCAAACTTCCAAAAATTATCATTAACATCTGGTTCATAGAGCCTTCTTAGATCAACCCATAACTGCATTTCCTTCATATCTTTAAGCTTGTCAGCATCAAACCTTTCTTGAACTAATCTCCACAATGTATCCAGATCATGTCTGTCACATGCTTTAATAAGGTCTTCAAACAGAATGAATGATGAAGTTTCACCACCTAGCCTTGTAATTTTCCATGTTGGAGCAAAATTGCTAGCAGTGTACACTTCCCAATCAACAATAAGATGTCTGACTTGGAGTGGGTCAGGATAAAAATCTTCTTCTTCAATCAAAATCATACCGGTCCATTTGTTCTTGTTGAATTTCTCATATTGAACTTCTTGTTCTTCAAAGAAATTTTGTTTTCTTATGTGTCCGAGGTTCACTATCTTTGGCTTTTCTCTTTAGGCGAGGATATCTTCTTCTTCTTCTTGAGTTCATAGGAATAAAGTCTTGATCTTGCCTTTTAACTCGTAGTAGATACCTTCAACCTTATCATCATCATCCCTTTGAATCGATTCTTTTCCGACCACCAACACCGCAACAATAAGCTTTCATCATTGAGATAACTTGTGCCTTGGTTGGTTGTCTTGGTTTCTTTTGACCCTTTTCGATCGAACCAATTGCATCTTGAAGTGCTTGGCTATTCTTCATTTGAATGAAATCCTTCAACTATGCAGTTCTTTGTTCTTCGATTAAAGATTTATCTCGCAACTAGGTCAATTGCCTTCTTTTGACTCTTTGGATCATTAGCAATCAAGAAATCAATTTCTTGTTCAGTAGGTACATAAGTAAACTGGAGTCTTTTCTCCGAAAATTGTAGGTGGAGCAGGTGGAAAGTGGATTTTCATCCATTGGATCGATGGTTTCCATCCTATCCGACCTTTTAGCCTCCATGAAGTCTGCAATCTCCATTTCATTAAGCCTTTTCTTGTTTGCAATTTCATCTTCATGAGATTCTAGCAACTCGCATCATAATCAATTTGAGCTTGTTCTCTCTTTGAAACCTTCCTTCTTGATTGCTCTTTACTTTGCACAACGCTTTACCTTTTTCCTTCTTCTTCTTTTCAAATTCTTCATCTGCAGTGGTAATAACTTGTCCAAAGAGGGAACTGGTTGCTCGCAGTGGGAATTGTATCGATGGTTGGAAGTTGCTTGCTTTCAGTTCTTTGTTGAGGAACTTCTCTCGAGTATCAACTTCCTCAAGAACTCCAAAATCAAAATCACCTTCATCTCCAAAGTCTATTTTCCTCCCTTGGTTTCAGCATCTGTTTTCCTCCCCTGTTTGGGAGAATTTCCAAAATCTTCACTGAATCCCTTTGAGTCACCATCATGAGGTGAGGATGGAGATGATATTACTATCTTTGCAGGTCTCTTTTTCTGTTTCAACCTCTGCAACTCTTTCTTCAAAGTCTGAATCTCTGCTTTCAATTGTGTAACATCCTTGGCATGCTGCTCCTTTACTTGTGCCAAATCTTTCTCCAGAGATTCAACCTGCTTAGTTAACCGGGTACATAATTCCATCAATTCCATAGGTTGCCCAACGCCTCAACACTTCCAACTGTGTGACTGTTGGGAGAGGTGAATCATAGGGCATTGGCTCGAGACTCACCCTAGTTGGACTAGGTTGAAGCCTTGAACCACCAACGCTTGTTCCCAAACCAAAAGGATCGGGGACATGTTGTGTTGTAATGAGAGGAGTTGGTTTTTTTGCCTCCTCTCATAAGTGTGAGTAACTGCTGGTGTATAGTTTATGTTTGGAACTGTGATTATGGGTGTGTTTTGGGATACAACTGGGATTCTTGCACCTTCACCCTGTACCTGTGAAATCTTTGCAAGCATTTGAGGAAAAAGATGTTTAACAACCTATTGCCATCCTTATTCATGTTTTGAAAAACTTTAGGCTTACGGCAACGGATTTTATAAACCCTTGTATGGGGTTGCAGTTGAAATTCATTTAACACTGCTTGCACAAACCTTGGATACATCAAAATTTTTGTTGAACTCTTTACATTGCCTTGCATACTTGTAAAAATACATTTAGACCAATTAAAAATCCTATCAATGGCTAGACAAACCAAAGGGTAAGCCATTGTTGAACTTAATTGTTCATAAGAAGTTTTCTTAGGACTTAGGCAATGTAAAAGAGTATGTATTAAAAATCTCCAATGAGGACGTAAACCACTCTTTTTGAAAGTAGCCTTTTTGTCAGTGGTATCATACCCCATGGATGAAAGATGTTCATGAATTTCTGGCATGTGTAATGTGATGATACCATTGAGATCATCCAAGTTGAGAATTCTCCTCAAGGATGACTCAGTAACATCAATAGTTACCCCATCCACTGCGGCTTTAAGAGCATCCACAGTTTCATGTGTGTCTCCATCTTTAATAGTGATAGACTCAACAGAGTTCCAAAAGCGCTTGATTTGAGAAACATAGATTGTGGGATTGAGAAGTAAAGCATACCTTACATGAGTAGTGTTTAGAAAATCCACAATCGATGAAAAGCAGGCCACTCTTGTCGTTTGACTTTTCCAAATAGGCCACTTGGTTGTGCTCATTTGCAAAAGTGATTGGTGCCATAGTATCTTTTGATGAAAATATGTTGTGTTAGTATGAATTGAATGAACTTGCCAATCGAGAGAAAGATATATACCGTTAGGGTTTAGAGTTTTTGCAAGAAAGATTATCTAAGGAAAAGATTTATCTTTAGAGGATAAATTGCAAATAGGAAAGTAGATAATCTTCTAAAATTTTACCCTATTAGTATGCGAAACAATTACTCTCAACGGCTAGTAAAAGTTTGTTACGACACAACAGGTTGTAACAGCTAGTTCATCGATGGTAAAAATAACATTGTCGATGGAAACCGTGAACTAGCGATGGTAATTTTTCACAAAAATTTTCAAGAGCAAGTAAAACATATGAAAATTGGATCGCTCTTATTGTAGTTTTAGCAAACTATCGCTATCAACGGATTTGATATGTCTTTACCATGAGCCGTTTGCTATGGACTAGCCAACTCTTAATCATATAGAATATGGTGAGTTGATGACCATATAGTTTTTGGTAAACTATCAACCATAAACGGATTTGTTAAGTCTTTACCAGTAGCCGTTTGCTCTGGACTAGTTGATTCTTATGTGGATTAGACATGGTGAATCAATAACCATTTGTTGTGTGTCTCAGTTACATACCTTTTATGATCAACTCTCAGCCAAGATTGGTTATGTACCTGCAAGTGTTAGTATAATACAAAGAATATGCATAACCAACTTGTTTTAACCAAAGTTACTTTTAATCAAGCCACTATCTAAAAATATCTTCCCAAAGTCAACCCGATAATATCTATATTTACTTTTCAACCTACCAAAATAGGGAAAAATAAATATGTCCTTTAATGAACCCTTATGATCGACTTTGCCTATATAAAGGGGCTTGGCACATCATAGTCTTAATCAAAAACACATTCTAACTCACAAACTTCCTAAAAATCACCATGAGTCATTCAAACTCTATCAATCTCTCATCTGAAAGCTCCTTTTAAGATAGTGCTTGGGATGAGTTTTAATGAACAATCCAGATAGAGTTGAAAGAGCATCTTGAAGAGGTTGCTTATAGAACAAGTCATTCGGGATCTTTAGTGAAGACAAACCCTGCGGTTGTTGGTCCTTCATCTCTTCAACCAATGTTTCGAATGCTATCGAGAAGACAACTCGGACATAAGTTCCTATGTGTCTCCTTATGAAGAGATGATGAAACATTAAGCAAGAGTCTTTGCCTCCCTTACTACGATAATCCCTCAAAATGCAGCACCACCTTCTCAAGCATTGTTGAAAGCACCACCACCGGAGGACCATCTTCTTCATCACCACCCATAGTAACTTTTGCCCATTAACTGGACCTAGGGTGTAGAAGGAGATGCCAAATTGCTAAGAAGCCTTAGGTGGGGTTGGGGTAAGCTTTGTCTTGTTGGTAGTTCATGATGTACTCTTTTCTTTTAAATTTGATGATGGTATAGGACTGTAGTTGCACCTTGTGCACCTCTTTCAATAATAATAAGAACCCATGCTTTATCTTTTAACATCCTTGGTTGTTGCTTATAGCTTTGATCGATCTCTTTGTCCTTGGATGTTCCCGCACATATAAGAAAGAAGTTAGTTTCCTTTGGAGACCTAAGCCATGATTGACTTGGATCCGCCTCGTGTATCAATATAGTTATATCTATCAAAGGTCATTGATACACCATTGGGATTGGTTGTTGAGGTAATTCCTTTAGGTTTCCATTCCCAACGTGTTGAGGCCTTCACAACATTTCCCATGTTACCCCTGGTCTTGTTTACAACCCTTGCAGTGGGAACTTTTGGTGACGAGTGGTAGGTAATTTGGTTTAGTTTTTGGTACCCACTGTTGGTTATATTGAACCCTTTTATTTTGAAAAGACCTTTTCCCTGTTTGTGCAGATTTTACAAAAGTTGTTTTGGATTTTGCACTTGTACAGTGTTTTAGGGTGGCAGTGTTATGACTTTAGCAGTGGCAAAAGTTTTAAGACCACTTAGTTGAATTGCTCTTGGGATCATGTTGTTGTGTGAATTAGGGTGTATTTTGTTTTGAAACCTGTTTGACTCCACCCTTTTATTCCCATAAACTTCCCTTCTCCCAACATGATAGTCACAATTAGCATGTAAATGATTAAAGCTACCACAGATATGACATGCTTTATTGTTCATCACAAACTCACTACCTAGTTGTTGAGATTTTACATGATTCCAACTCCTCTGGTTACCCCTAGGAGTTGATGACTTGTTTCTATACATCTCAGCATACCTTATAGTTGATCAAGGTTTGTTAACTTGTTTCCTAGGTTCCTCTGTAATAGTATTTACAACTTTTGGGATAGAAGCCTCTACATTCTTTTTAACATTCTCATCTACAACGGATGAGTCACTTGCACTTTCAAAACATCGATTCATGCTTAACTTCTTCCTCACTTTTCACAAATTTGGGAGGACCATATTCAAGATTAAGATCCGAAATTCTTCTAGACTGTATGAGCTAAATCTATGCCGTGAGGTGATGGAACACCCGTAGTGGTGGAGGAACAAGATTGTATCCCATACCATACTTAACTTTACTAGTAATTTGAGCATTCCAAATTTTATCAATTGACTTAGACTAATAATAAAGTGTCAACCGATAAATTGACATTCTCATTTATCTTTTAAGTTTTTCAAACTCTTCTTTTAATGCCTCATTCATCGCTATCTTATGATCTAACTCTCTTCTAAGAACAATCATATCATCATTATATTTTGACTCATTTGCTCTATAATGCTCTAGTTGTTTCTCTAATATAGATATGCCTCTTCTAAGGTTTGACACATTATAATTAGCAAAGAAACAACTCGTTCTTTGGTTGTCATATTCTTCATTAAGCCTTTCACATTCTCTAGAAGCCCTACATGTTTTAGAACAACTTTCAAAGTTTTGTACCTCAGTCGAGAAAGCCATGAGAGCATGTTCTATAGCACAAGAGCAACATTGAAGGTTGTTCCTCTTGTCCATCACCATGAAACTCCAATCATAGCTCACACCATCAATTGCCGCATTGCCTTTGGTTCCTCCACAATTGGTTCTTTTTTTGCTTGTACCAAGTAGACCTATTGTCCCGCTTCCTTGGTCTTTCGCATTCTCTAGCAAAATGCCCCAACTTGTGATAATTGAAACACTCTACTTTCTTTTATCGAACCTTGCAGTTTCTCCACCATTGATGTGAATTGGCTTGCCGCCTTCTTGTAGAATTTCCTAGCCCTCATGCTAAGAAGAGCTATTTGCCACTTTATGTCCATCTCCTCCAAGTCATCATCATCAATTTGTTCTATGTCTTCATGAGTTAATATAGAGCCATTAACTTGAGTGGAGATAAATGCATAAAGGTAGGATCTCCAATACCAAAGAACCTTCTTCTTTGAACTGCAGTGGTAACACTAGCATTACCAAGTGGAAACTGTAGAACCAACAATGGCAAAATCATCATCATTGTCATCTTCGAATCATCATCATCAACAGAGGTTGACAACAATGCCAAGTCGCTAGAGCTTGTACCAAGTTTCCTACCTTCTTCAATCTTTGTTCAATAAGTTTGAAGTTGTTGTAAAGATCATTGAGCTTCATAGTTTCAATCTCGGTTTATTTTCCCGCATCGTAACATTAGTATGAAACTCAAGCAGCAAACTTCTTAGAAACTTCAAATTGAGGTCTTCCTTTTCTACCTCAATTCCAAACACAATCAATTGTGTGACAATCTTACGGAGTTTGGTGAAGATGTTGTCAAGTGAGTCATTGCTTGAAAGAGAAGTTTTCATAACTTTGCTTCAACAATGTCTTTGAGTCTTCTTAGTAGCATCATTGCCACCAAACACCGAGCAAATCTCTTCAAAAGTTCTTTTGTTGTCTTGAACTTCTTTGAAAGCAATGATCCGGTCTTTAGGAAGAGTCATTAGTAACAAACTTCGGCCTTCATGTCATTCTTCTTCTTTGATCTTTCATCATTAGTCTCGTGTACAAAAACTGTTACAACTTCTGTGTCACCAACTTTCTCGCCTTCTTTTGAGACTTGAAGGAATCACCGCTTAAGATGATCTCCCATGAGCATAGTCTTGTATGAGAAAGTATTGCTCAATCATTATCCTCCACATCTCAAACTCATTGAGTTTGAGTTTAGGAAGCCTTGGAGCGAGTTGGATTGGTTGTTTTCCATCTCCATTGATTTGAGTGAGTTGGTTAAGCTTATTCCTTGGATCTTCGAATCAAAGTATCGAACCAAAGCTCGATACCACTTGATGGATCTAAACACACACCTTGTGTTAGTGATACTTTGAATTATATTAATAAGCACGCGAAATATACTTAGTAATACTCAGAATATGGATTGTATGATGTATTGTAAGCGAGAACAGTATAACACAAAGCTCCAGTATTATTAAGAATAATAAGAGTGATCTTGCTTATCACTAGGGTTACACCTTGAAGCATACGTACCAAGAACAATGACCTAGGATCTCCTTTTATAGCACAAGGAGTCATTTACAAGATAAGTATAATGTTAACTAAATAGAATATACACAAGATTTTTTCTATACTTATCTATATACGACTACATAACAATTATCCTAATAGCAGTGGTAATAATATGTACTAGCAGTGGTAATGTGTTTCCACTGCTAGTGTATTTTTCAGCAGTGTCTTCCACAAGCCTATCAATGGTAACTGTTAGCTTTATTCCCAACAAGATGAGATATTGTCCAACAAAAGTACAAATACCACTTGTACTCTTTCTATCTGCCTAGTCTCCGGCATGGTCCGAGTCGGCATACACTACGGTTTCTACACCCATTACTTTGGGATACCATAATCCTAAACATGTAGTGCCTTTAATGTATCTAAATATTCGTTTATGGCTTCTAGGTGTGATGCTTTAGGATCTTCTTGAAAGCGAGCACATAGACAAACACTAAACATAATGTCGGGTCCACTAGCTGTGAGATAAAGTAGGCTACCAATCATTCCTCTATATTTAGTGTTGTCTACAGATTCACCTTCCTCATCCTTGGTGAGTTTAGTTTCCGAGGACATGGGTGTTTTAATGGGTTTTGAGTCTTCAATACCAAACTTCTTAAGCATATCCTTTATGTATTTAGATTGGTTAAAGAATATACCATCTTCTAGCTGTTTAATTTGAAGTTTTAAAAAAAGTTTAATTCGCCCATCATACTCATCTCAAACTCGTCGTGCATGATTTTAGAGAAATCATCACATAGCTCTTGACAAGTTGATCCGAATATGATGTCATCTACATATACTTGAACTATGATAATACGTGAGTCCTTTTTCTTGGTAAAGAGGGTATTATCTACTAATCCCATGGTGTATTTGTGTTCAACTAAAAAGGTCGTAAGTCGATCATACCAAGCTTTTGGTGCTTGCTTAAGTCCGTATAATGCCTTTTTAAGTTTGAAAACATGATTTGGTTTTTCAAAGTCGGTGAATCTGGGAGGTTGTGCAATATATACTTCTTCATTAATGAAACCATTCAAAAATGCACTTTTAACATCCATTTGAAAAAGTTTGAAATCGTGAGCACATGCTTATGCAAGTAATATTCTAATAGACTCGAGCCTAGCTACCGGTGCATAAGCTTCGTCGTAATCAATACCTTTTTGTTGATTATAGCCTTGTGCTACAAGCCTAGCTTTATTTCTAGACACTACACCGTTTTTGTCTATTTTATTTTGAAAAACCCATTTTGTTCCAATTATAGTATGATTTATTTGTTTTGGAAATAATGTTCATACATCATTTTTAATAAATTGGTTTAGCTCCTCTTGCATAGCAATTACTCAAGATTCATCTTTTATTGCTTCGTTTATGTTTTTTGGTTCAATGGATGACGCAAAACAAAAGTAGTTACTTTGATTTTGAGCTTGTGATCTTAATGTTCTTTGATTTAATTGTCCTATGACTTTTTCTAAAGGATGCGTTTTGGATTCTTTGATATTTACAATATCTTTATTTAATGGTTCATCTTCCTTGTTATTATCATTGTTTTCTTGATTTTCAATAAGTTGACTTTCAACTAAGTCATCATCTACCAAGGTGATGTCTTAGAGGGAGGTGGAATTTCGTCAAATGTTATGTTTAACGATCCCTCGATTCTCATTGTTTCTTTATTTAAAACGATGTATGCTTTGCTAGTTTGTAAGTAACCAAGAAACATACCTTCATAAGACTTTGGGTCAAATTTGGTGAGATAATCTTTGGTATTTAAAATGAAACATTTACATCCAAATACTTTAAATTATCCTAAAGTAGGATTTTTGCCTTTATAAAGTTCATAAGGTGTTTTGCTCAAGTACGGACATATTAAGACTATATTTAAAATGTAAGTAGATGTGTCAACGGCGTTACACCAAAACTTTTGGGGTATGTTTTGTTCATTAAGTATTGTTATACTCATTTCTTGAAGAGTCCTATTCTTATGTTCTACTACACCATTAGATTGGGGTGTTCGAGGAGCCGAAAAGTTATGTGTTGTACCATTAGTATTACAAAAGTTTCCACATTGTGTTTCATTATCGAATTCACGACCATGATCCGTTCGTATTGACACAATGTTAACACCTAGTTGATTTTAAATTTTCTTACTAAGTATTTCAAATTGATCAAAAGCTTCATTTTTGGTTTTCAAAAACTTTGTCCAAGTATATCTTGCGTAATCATCTACTATGACCAAAGTATAGAAGTTGCCTCCATAACTTTGTATAGCGGATGGACCGAACAAATCCATATGCAAAAGCTCTAGACACCTAGATGTTGAAACCATGTTTTTAGCCTTATGGCTACTATGAACTTGTTTCCCAATTTTGCAAGCATCACAAATGTGTTGGTCATATTTCAACTTGGGTAAGTTTCTAACTAGCTCTTTTGAGGACAAGGTTTGAATGAGTCTCATATTAGTGTGGCCTAGACGTTTATGCCAAAGAGTAGAGTATCATCTAAGGTTGTTAAGCAAAGTCTATTTCTAGATGTTCTATCTATTTTCATAACGTATATGTTGTTTTTCCTAACTCCTTTTGCTATGGTGATACCGTCTTTTAGTATTTTGCTACCATTTTCTTCAAATAGTATTTTATACTTTTTATCACATAATTGACTAATACTAAGCAAGTTAAATCCTAGTCTATCAACATGAGCAACATTTTCAATAGTTAAAGAGTCATGAGCAATCGTACCTTTGCCAATGATTTTTCTTTTGAGATTGCTAACAAAAGTAACATTACCTCCGTCGTACTCTTGGTATGTTGAAAAGAGGCTTTTGTTTCCGTCATGTGTCTTGAGCATCCGCTATCTTTTATCCATTCATCAGGCTCCAAGCCGAATTTCAAGCATACCTACGAAACATATAACTCAAGCGTTTGGTCCCCAATATCTCACGGGTCTGTTTGGGTTAAACATACCGTTTACTTGGTTCATGTATGGAAGCGATGGATATGGATTCCATGGCATGTAATTAGGAGTTTGATATGGTCAAGGGTAGTTTTAATTCCAACCGGTATGTTTATAGTTGAGTGTGTGTTGTAGTTGCTTTTGAGAAAGGGGCGTTTGGTAATAGGTGTTTTAGGCCTTTGTTGAGTGGTTTTAGATCTAAATTCCTATTGTAGCAGCAGGTTTTTGTTTAAAAACATCTTTATATTTCTTAGTAACTTTGACAAATTCACTACGGTCCTTTTTGCAAACTTGTTGTCCTATCACCAGAAGAACTACGGAACCAAAATTTTGGTTCATGCTCGTCCGTGGTTTCTCCGTTTCGATTGGGATAGTTTTTTGTCTTTTCCGCCGCTTTGGTTTGACTACTTGGAATTGTTACTTCATTAAAACCTAATACACTTGTATTTCCGGTACTTTTTAATTCTTACTACTTCATCATCACAAGAAATATTTTGTTAAATCTCTTAAATTTAGAGTTATGTTCGATAAGAACCTCCTGTGTGAGTTTTAGCTTTTCTATTTCGAGACCAAGCTCTTGACATGATTTACAACCATCATCATTAGCCTTGCTCTTTTCTAATTTGTTTGCCTTTTCTTTTAACTCTTAAACTTCGTTTTCTAAAAATTCCTTTTTAGTTTTTAAAAACTTGTTTTTAGTTATAATTTTAAGCTAAGTTCACATAATTGATTATATTATTTTTGCAAAGTGTCATCATCAATAGAGGAGTAAGATGAGCCGGAAAGTACCTCGTTTGATTCATGTGCCATGAGAGCGATCTCCTCCTTACTCGGTTCTTCGTCATCATCACTTTCACTCCAAGCACCACTTAAAAAGGCTCGTTGAGTTTTGCTTTTAGGTGGCTTGGGAAAATATCCTATTAGATGACTTGTATCTCCACATCTAAAGCACTTCCTTTCACTTTTCCCTTCTTGTCATCTCGGTCTTTTCGGAATGACTTCTTGTCATCTCGGGGTTGCCTTACAAACTTCCCTCTTCTTCTAAAGAACTTTTTGAAATCTCTTACGGCCATGGCATACTCCTCATCATCACTATCCGAGCAAGATTATTCATCATCACTAGATTTCGTTCTTGCTTTTAAAGCAACGGATTTGACTTTCTCTCTTTTTCCTTTGATGATTTCCGAATCTTTCTCCATCACCATTTCGTGCACTTTGAGGTTTCCAATTAGCTCGTCAAGTGACATTATTGAGAGATTCTTTGATTCCTCAATAGCCGTTACTTTTGCTCTTCATTTCGGATAGAGTGCTCTAAGAAATTTCCTGACAAAGTTCTTGCTACGAAAAGATTCATCAAGTGCTTTAAGAGAAGTGATAATAGTATTAAAGCGAGCAAATCCATAATCAATGGTTTCATCTTCAGGGATAACAAAATTTTCATATTGTTGAACAAGAAGATCAATTTTGTTATCGTTGACTTGTGAATTTTCTGATGTGTGATTATTAAAGATTCCCAAATGTCTTTAGCGGTTTCACACATAAAATTTCTTTCATATTCCTTTTTAGGCAAAGCATTATAAAGCATCATTTTAGCTTCATTGTTTTTACCTATTAATTCTTTCATATTGTTAAATTGTCTTACAATATTAATTCTAATAAAATACCTCAAGTTGATGGTATGTTCAGTTAGGAGAATCAAACTATATCTGTTTTATTCTTGTTAACCATATATTCTTTTTTAAAAGTAATCAAGGTTAGAAATAGAGTATGTATTTAATCTAAAATTACAAGATAAATAATCTTCTAAAACACACTAGTGAATATCATGATGATGCTAAAAATTTATATGATAGACCTCAAGATGATGAAATTCTCATTCATAGATCCGCAATGATATCTCAGATATTTGATTAATATGCATAATGAATAGGCTGAGCAAATCTACCCGAAAACCAACCCGAACCGACAAACCGACCGGAACCGAACCGAACCGGCCTTTTTCGGTTCGGTTTCGGTTTTGTAGATTTATTTTATTTTTGTCGGTTTCGGTTCGGTTTTGGTCGCTTCGGTTTTGTCGGTTTTTTCGGCTCGAAACCCGGAAACCGACCCGAACCGAGTTATTCGGTTCGGTTTGGGTTTTGATATATATTTTCGGTTAGGTTCTCGGTTTGAGTTTTTTCCTTTTTTGATTTTTGGTTCGGGTCGATTTTTGTCGGTTCGGGTCGGGTTTGACCCGATGCTCACCCCTAATAACGAATATGAGTTACATGAGGATTATAGGATTATGATAAACCTGATAATCATTATGATACATTACCAAATATTGAATTGAGTAAATTACTCATACTATGAATGTTAGGATGTTGTCCATAAAGATAATCAATTTTTCAAACTTGGTTTATCTTAATAGTTAGACTAGAGAATGAAGATGAGTTTCTTCGAAGAAGATGAAAAACCCTAGCGGTTTAAATCTCTGTGTAGAAATCACATGGACAATATTGTACACATATTTAATGCATGTCTTACGACAAGATTATTAATCATATTTAAGCAATTAACTACAATTGAATATTCTTTCCTAGACACATTAAATATATAAAGATGATTATTGTCATACTTATTTTCATTAATGTGAAAAATGACAATGAATATCAAAACTCTTTCTTAAGTGATTACTTGAGCGAGAACAATAAGTAATCGAAAGGATTTTTGAATTCAAATAATCTTTGGAAATGTACAAAATGCAATAATTCATGAATGGATTAATGCGTGTATCTAGGAGATAAAACTTATGTTTAATTATTAACTCCATTTGTGATTTATAATTAAAATAAGATAAATCTTAAGTATTCCTGAAAGCTAGCGGGATTATTATGTTAAATTTCTTAAATCATATATGTTGTATAACATATGAATAGTAACATTCCATCTAAGCTAAATGTTAAAGTTTTAGATTGGAATGAAACTTCACTTGTAAGATTTGGAAATGAAACATACAACCTCGGAATATATGTTTATTGTTATTAAACATGTGCGGTAAATGATTCTAATAAAACATGATATATCACTTGGGAAATGGATACATATCTTTTGACAAGATAGAACATGAATGAAATCTAAGTTTGACTTGTAGATTTATCATGTACATCATGTTGTATCATGCTTGAAGGAAAGATGATTTGACAACATTGATATCTAACTTGAAAGTTATTAGATAACTCGTGTAATGAATATCTAATTGAATATGTTTGGACTTAGAACTACATTCCTCAGCCTGGAATTGCTCCTAGTTTTTAAGAATAAACAATATGGCAATTGTTGTGCAAATTGTTATAGCTGACAACAAACTTGAAAGTTTGGAAGGCATCAAACATTACACAATAGATATTAAAGTTTACGAATTTTTAAAAAGCATAATTATTGTTGATGCTGGTTTAATTGAGATGACACTCAATACTAGTCATGGTAGGATTTCATCCTTGTTAATGGTCATGTGAACTAGTTGTGGTTAACTAAGAGCACGGTTGCATTATACATTAAAGAATAAGAATACTTTAAACTTTAAAATGTTTGAAAGTTTAATTATAAATTGGTGGTAGAGGATGTCACACACTTTATGAAATATTATGTGGCAATATCAAGATATTTAAATGTATACATACAAGAACTTTACTAGTTGAATTCTTGAAATAAGTATTTTCAAAATTACGATTGATCAAGTTGGTTGATTTATGCCTTGTCAACAAGTATGATTGTCAATTACTTGAGGCATAATTCATCAACTAGAATTTTCATGCATTGATCTATTTAGTATTTGGATAAGGGATGTTAAACAACTATTATAATGAATTAAAATACTTGGTATGTTTGATTTATAATATATTTTATCATATATTTGCATGTTTAATCCGTGAATAACTTAGTTATTCTAAATCGTCCGTTGTCAATTAATGATATGAGAGTATCATTAATCTAAGACAAATCTGAGTGATTGGTAGAATATACTTGAACGTATATTGATGTGCTATATACCAATTTCAGATGATATTAAATGAATTGAATATAAGACTTATCCCAACTACATGATTTTACTTTATGGATATTGTTATTAAGTAAATCATTAATAGTTATCCTCAGACTTGAGATACCAGATAATTGTCATGAATGCTATATGTAACTGGTAGTCATAAGGGTTGTTTTCAGAAGTGTTGCAAAGTTCATGTGTTTTGCTTATAGTCAAGATATAATTTGTTCCTTCAAGTTTATTTTAGAGTTTAATACTACTGGGCCCCTCGTAGGGTTGACAAGATGTTTGTATGGCCATGCCCAAGATCTCCCCTGAATATGTTCAAAAGATTTGGTAATCTTGCTCAATCATAAACAACGAGAAACATAATGGTTGAATAAAGAATGACTTAGATCCATATATTTATTTACCATGGTATTAATAACAAAAGAATAATAATAATGATGAATCATTAAAAGGTTTTTCCAAGAGACCTTACTTGAGTTGTACTAGAGGCATCGACGTGTTGCTAGATGCTAACCAATGTGATTTACACTATTAAGATATGTCCAATTGGGAGTTGTTGGTTTATGGACATAAATTAATAGACGTATGTTAGTATCGAACTAGAGACCCCGGGATTGTACGCTTTACGTATGAATAATAAATGATCAATAATTTAATATAAAAGGTTATATTTAATTATTAAATACACAAAATATATGACGACCATTTTGTAATTAACGATAATTGACTAATGACCGTTAATAGAAGGACTAAAGATGAAAACGTGGACAAGAAAGTTCTAGAACCCTTGTGGGTTTGAGAACCGATCGCTAAGGGTGGACAACCCAACCCAAAGCACTAACTTGCTCACCAAGTTTGTAATGCTATATAAACAAAGCCAAGGGTTCATTATTTGGATCTCTTGTACACATAACTTAAACCCTAAAGTTGGTTTTCTTCTTTTTGGTGATAGATAATTGACCAAAACCATTTTAAGGGTCGATTGGATATGTTTTCCAATTACAAATCGTTTTGTGTTTTATTTACTAGAATAACATTAATTTGGTATTAGTACGTGTGTAAAGAACGTGGTACTAACACAATATTGTTAGTATCTTGGATTGAATTGTAAAACGGTAAAGGACAATTCTTATGATCCATATAAACCCTAATTAACGTTCATCCAATTAATTGCTAGCTTGGAATTGATTCTTGTTTTGCTAGAATAAAAAAAGTACGCATACTTTTATGTTTGATTAATTAATTATATGCTATATGTTCCTTACGCTTCCGCATAACTTTGATGTTATTTGTGTTTAAATTATGATATGCCATGTTATTAAATTCCAACAATAAGTTGATATGAGAGAATAGTTAGTCTTGGCTGTTGGCGCGTGAGGGGCATGTGGCTGGTTTAACCAGGCACGTGAGATGCACGTGTCTTGTACTCCAAAAGCTACTAACCACTTTTCCCTCTTCAACCTTTCCTTTAAATACTTGGCTTAGTTACTTCATTTGTAGTTTCAGTTCAAATCTCTTTCTCTTGTAATCTCTTTCATTGAAACTGTTTGATTCTAATAATCATCCCTTGAGTTCTAAGGTCCAATTCTTATTCTTGATTCATTAAGAATTCATCTTTTTACTCTAGTTTCTATACCATTTCCTTAGGGAAATCTATAGACTCATATCAATTGGTAATCAGAGCCTCTTTCTTGGCAAATTCTGTTATTTTCTGGTTAAATTTTGTTATTTTCCGGTCAAATTCTGTTATTTTCTGGTCAATTATGTTATTTCCGGTCAAACTCTATTACTTTTTTGGTGATTTGTTATTTTCCAGTGGATTATGGTTCTTGATCTGTTTTTGATACTAATAGGTTGTGAATAGCATTAATTGGTTGTTACAAAATCTGTTTGGTTATTCTAACAAACTTAACTGTCAAATTAATCAGTTCACTCATTGTGTAGGAGCATACTGTGCTTGACGGATTATAGCTACTTATTTTTGGAGTGCTGTAAACATTCATTGCACAGGTGATTAGTAGTAATAGTGTAATCATTCTGGTGTTACAAAGAATTGGATTAATTGTTCATTGTGTGTGATCCTATAGTCAAAATGGTGGTTGCTACCAGGAATGTTACTTCTGGTTCAAGCAACAACACCTTGGATGCAGAAATAAGAGATATGGTTACTGAGTTGGTTACTAATTCACTTGTTGGAGTGCACGAAGCCATAACTCAGTTGAATCTATCACTGCAATCCTTTAAAGATCATGTGTTGGTGCGAATGATTACTATAATATGGAGATTCAGTTGTTGAAAAGTGGGAAGGTACAAGTAGGCCAATGCAGTATACAAGAATGACTAAATTGGAGTTTCCAAAGTTCTCTGGGGATAATGTCAAGGATTGGTTGTTTAGGTGCCAACAGTTCTTCAGAGTGGATGAGGTGGAAGATAAACAAAAGGTTAGGTTGGTTTCAATTCAATTATATGATAAGGCATTAGCATGGCACATACAGTTTGTTAAGTTGCATGGAGAGACAGTGGATTGGGCTCTCTATAAGATTGAGATTCTTAGAAGATTTGGCACAAGGTATGAAGATCCAATGGTGGAGTTGAAGAATTTGAAACAAGAAGGGCCAGTTTCTGATTATCAAGATAAGTTTGAAGTGTTGTTGAGTAGGGTAGAGTTGAGTGAGAAATATGCAATCAGTTTCTTTGTGGGAGGATTGCAGAAAGAAATTGGGATGATGGTGAAGATGTTCAAACCAAATACTTTGTATGATGCATATCATTTGGCTAGAATGCAAGAGGCCACAAAAGCAAAGAATGCAGAGAAGGTATACCCTATCTTGGCCACTCCTAAACCATCGCCCTAATGCTATTCCTTATAATAAGAATCAACCATATAATGGACCTTCCACTACTTTGGCCTTGCTGCTACACCTATAATAAGCCCTGCTACCGGTAGTAATGAGCAAACTAGGAGGCAATTGTCTAAAAGGAGTATGAGGAGAAAAGATAAAAGAATTTATGTTTTATTGTGACCAAAGGTACACCCTCGCCATAAATGTTTAGGTCAAATGTTTTCTATAGAATTATTGGGAGAGGAGGAATGTTTGGAAGAACAAGAAAGTGAGCCCGAATATTGATAACATCAAATAGTCCCAATATTAAGTATCAATTTCCCGATAATGCTCGTATTTTATATCATTTATATGGATTTACGCTTTTTTCCTCTATATTTCACTTTAAGGTAAATTAAGAGCATTAGATCTAATGAGACGCGATTTAGAGATTTTATTGATGATATATGATAGTATGCCCATTTTGAAGATGTTACGGCGAACTCTCCTCTCACATTACGCCGTAATGGCGTGGCTCGAAAACCAACTAAATCAAGATTACGGCGTAACTCCCTCATAGGATTACGTCAGAACTAATTAGGTCAAATGATGTTCACACACTGCAAGCTACGCCCGTAACTCATTCCACAACTACGACGTAACCATGATTTATTGAAGATACGGCGTAACTCATTCCCGATGTTACACCAGAACCAACTTTTCCGAGCAAAATACGAAGAATTGGATGTTACTGGCGTAAATCTCAACTTGTTACGCCAGAACCGGATCCGCCTATAAATACCGCCCAAATTCCAAAGATTTCTATTCATTCACTCCACACACCAAATCGTAGAATGTGGGGTAGAAGGTTGAAGGTAGATCTTGAGGAGCATGCAAAGCCATCTCCGCGGAGAAATCACCCCTACGATAAGCATTAGCAATTTATCATTTCTTTACTTTCAATTTCAGATTTCGATATGTTAAACATCAAATCGATTTTTTAGTTAATATGAGTGCTAAGAACCTCTAGCTCTAGCCTAGTTATAATTCCTTAATTGTTTTGTTTATGTTTATATTGCTTCCAGATAATTGTTTCTAATGTATGCATGCATAGTTTGTTGGTAGCTACCCTTGTTTCGATAGTTTTGAATGGCGGTGAGTGGCTAGTTACTTAGGAGATATGTCCAATGACCCTAAGTAGGTAGATCGAGTAGAAGTGTAAGGATTGACCAACCGACGACCCTTCTTCGCTTGTGCGATTTGACCAACCGATCACCTACCGCTTGGATGAACTTAAGAAGTTAGGGATGAGTATTTAAGATGATGGCGCCGGGCACTCATTGTTATGAATCTTGTATGTAGCGGCACTTAATGACCGGCTTAGGGACTAAAACAACTGGACTTTCAAGGGTCACCCATTGATCTCCGTGGAAACCTTTGTCGATAGGTTAGGACTAATCGACCAAATGTTGTCCTAGCGACTTAAACCCCACTGAAGCAATTGGAAGTAATTAAACGTGAACTTAACATGATAGGATGACTAACTAGGTTAGCACACTTCTCTTCTATTGATCACAACCCTCGCCTTTACTTGCTGTCTTTATTTGATTTTCTTGTTTTAGTAGTTAATTAATCATTACAACTTTAAAACCTTAAAATCTGTGACACCTAGACTTAGTTAAAATCCGCACACATAGCTCTTGGGACGACCTCGGTTTTACCGAATACTACACTACACACGACCGGGTACACTGTCCGTTAGTGCATTGGGGTAGACCATAAGTATAACGAGACAATATAAATATTAAAACCCGTCAAGAAATGTACATCAAGTTTTTGGCGCCACACGGGAGTTATATTAGGATTTTCATTAAGTCTTTCATTTTGTTTTGTTTTAAATTTTCTATTTCTCACGATCTCTTTTCAAGTTTCAAGTACCATGGAAGTTGTTAACATTGATGACCTCACTCTTGAGGAATATTTGGCGTTGACAAGATAAGAACAAGGGTGGGGCTCGTAAGACCAAATGATTGGAGCTAATGTCCGTTTCAAGATTAAGGATCGGCTTTATGAGGGAGCTTCGTGCTAACCCTTTTAAGGAAACAGGACGAAGATGCGATGAGCACGTTGAGAATGTCTTGTATATCGCAATCCTTTTCAAAGATTCCCGTGTGTCTCATGACGCTGGTATGCTACGAATATTCCCCATGACTCTTACCGGGGAGCAAGAAGATGGATCGAAAGATTGCCCACGGGCGGTTGATACATGGGCTCTACTTACAAAGTACTTTATCCAAAGATATTGTCCTCCATCAAAGATATCTAATCAGCTCATGGAGATTTATAATTTTAAGCAAGATGATGATGAAACGTTGTATCAAGCACGGGATAGATACATCGATCTCCTTTACAAGTGTCCTACACATGATCTAAACAACCGAAGAAAAGGTCAAAATCTTTACAAAGGAATCAACGTAACCACAAGACAAATGATGGACTACCAAGGACCAATTCCGAGCATGACCCCTACTCTCGCAATTGAAGCCATCCAAAAAATGGCTGATCATTCCCAAAAATGGCACGATGGAGGTAGCAAAAGAAGCCTAGGCGGAAGTCTTGATGGAATTGCCTCCATCACTAACAAGCTAGAAAATCTTGGTCGGGATATGCTCAAGCTCAGAGAAAGTGTTCATGCCATCCAAGTAGGTTGCGAAAACTGTGGAAGAGGACATCTCACAAAAAATTGCCCTCAAATTGACGAAGATGGCAAGATTGAAGAAGTTAAATATGGTGAAAATCGTCAGTTTTATGGGGAAAATCAGAATAGTAATGGCTATCGTGGAGGACCTTCTGGAAATTACAACCGCGGGCCTTATGGAGAAAAAAGGCCCAACATTGAAGACACCATTAACTAATTCCTAGAAAGTTCGCCTAAAAGCAAAAGAACAAGATAAGTGGCTCAAGGATTTCGTGAAAATACAAATAAAAGCCTCTAGATACGATACAACCCTTAAAACCTAGAAGCCATGGTGGAGAAACTTAGTGCGGTGATAGAGATGAATGACATCGAACCCGAGGGGTCAAACCTATGGTGGTATGTAATGCCGCTTTTTGCTCGATAATGATTCACGTGAAGTGATTGAAGATTGCCATTCTCCAACCAAAATCTAAAAGTTGCGATCGTCGACAATCGCCTGTAGCTATGCCATAACTATTTTCCCGAGTTACTACGTAACCATGAGTCAAGACGAAACAGTCGAAATTTGGTTATTTTCGCTAAAGATGTTAGCACAAACGGGTTCGTCATTCCATGTTTAGTTGGAAATCATGATCTCTTGGGATTAGTAGATTTTGGGTCTAGCATAAACATCATGCCACTTTCAATATTCTTAAACTTAAATTAATCCATCTTTGAAAACGGATATGGTGGTTGAGATGGCCAATATGACCAAGGCTACCCTTCTAGGAATCACGGGTGGTATTTTTGTTAAGGTCGATGTGTTCAGATCCGCTCTCGAATTTGTGGTTATCGATATGGAGAAAACAAGAGGAACGTTAAATTCTTGGTAAACCGTTCCTTGACTCGATGGGATACTATGGTGAGAGAGTAGTATTTAAAATGGACAAAACTTTGTGCCATGAGCGGATGAAGTAGTGACAAATGAAGATTCCAAGGAGGTTCAAGTTAATTGTTCCGATAATTTTCCTCCTTCATATTTTGGCCATTTGCATGGAACCAAGTCTAGTGATGATGACAACAAGAAGAAGATGATGATGTCCGACCTTCCGTGCTCGATATTGTTGCTACGGAAAGCTTCATTGTTGTACTCTTGATATTTCTTTGATTGAGGGTTCTAAAGTGCATTGCCAACGTGTTCTGCGCTTCTCAAACGATGCAATGAAGGAGGACAATTTTTATTCGAAGGATAAAAGAGGCAGCAGAAGTTTGGTGGTACTGGGAGGACAAAAAATTGATCAAGAAGCGATGGATTCAAGGACACGATATTATGAATGATTGGTTCACTGAGTTTGATTGGACTCTTCATTTTTGCGAACCGGTTATAATGTCTGATGAATTCACCAGAGCATGGCCAACGTGTGACCCAACCGGAAGATTTGCGATGGAGGAGAGTCCCCCGATCCTAACTGGCTCAAACACAAGGAATGGGCATGTTTCGACGAGGAAGGAGAATGAAAGTCGGATACAAGGGAATCTCATTTGAAAATTGGGTTAAATCAAGTTTGGAGCTATCAAGCTAAAATGGAAGTTAAGGCTAAATTTCGCTATGAATGGGCGAAAGCTAATTTTTGCAAGAAAATCGATACTCCCCGACCAGATATTACTTCATGTGTTTGGGACCAGCCATCCTCTAACAAAAAGCACTAAGAAGGAAGATGGACAAAGGCCGCCATAAAACCCCATGGCTTTGAGTCTAACTTAAAGACTCATAAATAAAGAAAATTGCTCTTCGGAGACAACCCGAATTATCCCTTTCATTTTTTTTATTTCCATTTCATTGGGTTTTGTGTTTTAACTATTTTTCGATTCACTGGCGCATAACTCATTCTTATGGTTACGCCCAGTAACATACTTTTTACAAGAGTTTCTCGAGCATTACCAATTACGGCGTAATCCCATGCAACGGTTACGCCAGTAGCTACACTCTTGTAGCGCTCGCTGTGTTTTGCATTAATTATGGCGTAACTCCTTATAGGAGTTACGATGTAACTATCCTCCAAACACCTCTTTCTTTTTAAACACAATAACCTTGTATTAGTTTTTAAATGAACTTTGTGGTATGTTCCTTGTAAGCCCTCACGAGACTACACTCGCCCACTGGGACACCAAGTGGTTTAAAAGGCTTGTTGCATACGCTCAATTCAACCGTGATTTCTACGAAGTGAGTTAGGTTTCTTTTCATTTTTCTTTTCTTTTAGAATTATGCTTGTCAAGAGTGTGATTTCGTGGATTGAAGTTTGCTCAGATGCTTATGCTAAGGCACGATTCTTTTCATGAGCCTTCTTTCTTTTGGAGGAAATTTCGAGGAAGTTCTCGCCTAATTCTACTTTTCTCTTCACCTTTATTTAACGCTTAGTACAAAAGGGACTTTTACATTTCAAGTGGGGGACGGGAGTAGAATTGTGTCTTGAACTTTATTTTGCCCTCGTTTTCTAGTTTGTTTTAAAATTTATGCCATTTTTAAATTTTGACATGTTTTTCTTAACCTAACTAGATTAGACCTTAGCCGAGCACATTATAACCCTTGATATTATATAATGAGATTAGCCTTATCCATTTCCAAATTTTTACCCCAAATCCACCAAATTATGAGTGTGCCGGTAGCTTGTAAACTTTAGAACTTGGCCTTTACATCATTTCGAGACCATAGACGAGGTATGTCGAGTTAGCTCGATGTATTTGGACTTTTCAGTTTAAGAAGGCAATATTATAGGATTATTACCCAAATAGCCTATCATTGTGTGTCTATCGATTAGTTACCTCGACTTCTCGACCCCCATGTTAAACCCTTTGTTGCACTCACCTTTAGTGCAAGATACCCCTAGATACACCCATCTGAGCCATTCCTTTCATTTTGTTCACCCAACATATTGTTTCGTTACACCCATACACCTTAGCCTACCATGTAGTCTTTATTTGTAATTGGGAAGTCTCGTTTGCCTAAGTTCAAGGTTCAAGTGGAAAGGTTTGGGAATCACGCTTTCGTCGACAACATATTCTTAAAGATCATTAAAGACCCCCCAAATTCTCATATTGTTCATCTCAAGTGGGGGGTTGTTATGTTTATTAGATGTGAAAAAAAATGATGAAGTGATTCGAAAAAAAATAGTTGTTGCTATTTATTTGATTGTAAAGTCTTGGTTATAAGCACTATGTTATGAGCTTATTATAGATTTAGTATCGAGGAGGCCACCCGGTCACATATATGAAGAATGGAGTTGGTAATGTGCCCATCATGACGCCCTCTAATGGCACATCTATCCGGTATTATCATGATCCGGTTTCTTGACTTCAAAACTTGAACTTTGGATGAACGGTAAGTGGTGATGACTTGGTTATAGATTTAGACTATTTGCTTGATTTTATTTTACACCAATTTTATCCCATGTCTTATCCTACCCTTTAGTCATGAAGCGTGTCTAAGTGATGCAACGAGCAATCTTTGGTGTCTTGGCCATGGAATTGGTCATGTATCATTGATTTTGTCCACTTCGCCGTGACATGTTAGTAATGACAACTCACCCTTAACCCTTGTCGTGTCTACCCATATTGCCTTGAGAATTGTTTAGTCCTTAGCTCTAGTGGTGGAGATTTGTGTAACCGCCAAACTTATGATAGAATACATGCTATGACTGTATGTTGAGTGATCACCCGAAATTGACACTTAGAATAGTTGAGAGATTTGAGTATTTTGTTCTCTTTCGTGAGGTGTTCGGCTTTGTTTTATTCTAGCATAAGGATTTGTAAACTTATATTTTCCAACTAATGGAAGATATCTTTTAGGAATCTATCTAATAAGGTCTACTTGAGGGCAAGTAGAGTTCAGTGGGGGATATTTGATACATCAAATAGTCCCGAATATTAAGTGTCAATTTCCGATAATGCTCATATTATATATCATTTATATGGATTTACGCTTGTTTTCCTCTATATTTCACTTTCGTAAATTACGAGCATTAGAGCTAATGAGACGCGGATTTGGAGAGTTTATTGATGATATATGATAGTATGCCCATTTTGAAGATGTTAAGTCGTAACTCTCCTCTCACATTATGCCGTAATGAGCGTGGCTTAGAAAACCAACTAAATCAAGATTATGGCGTAACTCCCTCATATGATTACGTCGAACTAATTAGGTCAAATGATATTCCGGCCGTGCAAGCTACGCCTTAACTCATTCCACAACTACGGCGTAACCATGATTTATTGAAGATACGGCGAATCGATAAGGATTTAAAAGGTACACTTTGAGGGTCATTTAAGCCCTTAATCGATCACTTTTATATCCGTTGCTGCTTAATTTCGTTCCTTTTCACTTTTTAGGTCTCTTGAAGGCAAAATGCTGGAATGATGCTTATTTTGATGAAAAGGCGTGAATATGTGAAGAAAATGGCCAAAGTCAAGATCAAGACACTCAAGCTGCTGGAACTAAAGGTGACGGCGTTACATTCCAAGGGCGACGCCATCGCAATGTGCTCAAAATTTGTGACGACTCAGTAGCGAAATTGCTATTTTGCACCTGACGACGTCATACTTATATGGAGGTAGAATTGTGGAGTAAAACCTAAAACCAAACTTTGGCTGTCTTGGGCAGTATCTTAGGGTTCTCATACCTTATTTTACAACAAGATAAGTAATTTACTTCATTGATTTAATTATGTCTTCAATTGTATGTGTGTATGCTTGCATGTTCACCATGTCCGGCTAATTTACTTGTGTGTTTGCTTAGATCTATGAAATATAGTTATTGAATATTGATTGGTTGTCTCTTATCTTAATTGTAATTGGCTTAGAAGTGCATGAAGCCATCGTTGTGTTATTAATGCTTGATTAATCTTTGTTGAACCTTAGTTTATACTCTATGGAATTGTAGGCTAAATATACAAAGACATCCTTAGTGTCAAGTTTATGAATCCTAGAGATTTTGTAGGCATTAACCTTAGGTAGCTTCAAAGAGTTAGGGATAAAAGCACACCCTACGACCTTAGAAGACACAACGTTAAGAATAAGGACATGACAATTCAACCATCAATACAAGATAACTAGGAGTAATAACATCTAGGTAAACACATTCTTAATCATCATATGAGCACATATCAATTAGACATAGACTACCCCTTAGCTTAGTTAATTAGAATAGATAATAGTAGAAGTAATCGTAGAAATACCAAACCCCAAATCCAATACCCCGAGATTCAGACCTTTCAATTTTCTAAAAAATATAAAAAGATAAAAATAATCTTCCTCAACCCTAACCTTAGCGTAGTAATTTATCACTAGCATTCCTATTCCCTAGAGAACGATATCAATCCCGAGGCTTACCCTAATACTACACTACAACGATTAGGTTCATCGCTTAGGTGGTTGAAAAACTTGCTCAAGAAAAGGAAGTTTCCTTTGACTCGAACACGCGCTGTATGCCAGATCAAGTTTTGAGGGCAAGGGAATAGAATAGCTAGTTAGATTTCCACCTCGCTTAGGTTCCCCGCTTGATTCCTATCAAGTAAGCTTTTTTCCTCATTTTTAGCTTCCTCATAGTCTATCCCCCTTCTTCGTGACCTTTGTTCGTAACCCCATCACTTTTCATCATGGAAGGAGATAATCAACCACCACTCATCAACCCACCCCCAAATGACCCGCCAAGAGTCCGCACTCTTGGTGAATACTCTAGACTAAGCAACCTAGGCTATAGGAACACCATTGAGCTCCCCAACC